>RXON01003579.1:0-44540 GCA_009667805.1 Leptobrachium leishanense
GGGAGCCCCGGGCAGCCATATCCTCTACAATTAATAGACTGCCCTCCGGGCAGGCTTTACACCTAGTATATATATATATATAACGTTTATAGCTGCAGAGGGCATTTACACAATCCCAGCAATTCAGAAACTGCTTACAGAGCTCATGTGCTTACATTCCCCATACAGCAAAGCAAAACTCTGGGTAGGATATACAAATGAAGTCCACAGCGTCTCATTTTTTCCATCTGGCTCTTTAATAACACAGAACCCACCTTGGCCCAATGTCGTGATCATATTAAATGGCTTTTTAGTAAAAGCCACGTTATGCAACCAGACACATTAACTCCTGTACAGCTGTTTTGGGCTAATTTTCCCTCATCAGCAGCAGATAGAATGTACCTGGTTGCTATTAATCTCTCACTCCCCCCACCACCACAATTTAAATGCTTATTGATTTACCCTAGGACAGGGGTCAGCAACCTTGGCTCCCCGATGTTTTGGGAACTACATCTCTCCAAGATGCTCAGTCACCCATTAGCTGACTGAGGCACATGGGAAATGTAGTTCCCAAACATCAGGGAGCCAAGGTTGCTGACCCCTGCCCTAGGGTTACGCATCAATAGCAACTCATTGAATCAATTCACAGAAAAGAACCGGTTCAAATTAACGATTCGTTCATGAAACCGTGCCTCACTAATATATATATATATAATTTGAAAATAGGATAGCGGGAGGCACTCAGGGTCTTGCTAAAAACAATAAACTTTACTGTGGTTGCATTTAAAAGCCGCCGTTTCAGCCCCGCATGGCCTTTATCAAGGTGACAGTTAATAAGGGTTAATTCCAGCCCTGGGAGGGAGTAGTGCTATGATTGTGATTTTGTAATTCAGAACAGGGATAACATGTGGGTCCCTAGTACTCCTTTCTTTTAGAAACATGGAAAAATGTTGGCAGATAAGAACCTTTCGGCCCATCTAGTCGCCCAATTACATGGATACTTTACCTGGATTTATCTTTTGTTTAGGATAGCCTTATGCCTATCCCATGCCTGCTTAAATTCAATTACTGTTTTGGCCTCTATCACTTCCACTGGAAGGCTGTTCCATGTATCCACCACCCTCTCAGTAAAATAATGCTTCCTGATGTTACTTTTAAACCTTTGCCCCTCTAATCTAAGACTATGTCCTGTCTTTTGCTACTTTGTTTCCTTTTAAATATACTCCCTTCCTCTACCTTGTGGATTCCCTTTACGTATTTAAATGTTTCTATCATATCTCCTCTGTCTCGTCTTTTTTCCAAGCTGTACATGTTAAGATCATTAAGCCTTTCCTGGTAACTTTTCTCCTTCAAGCCGTACACCATTTTAGTAGCCCTTCTCTGAACTCTCTCTAAGATGTCTATATCCGTCTGGAGATACGGTCTCCAGTACTGCACACAGTACTCCAAGTGAGGTCTCACCAGTGCTCTGTACAGTGGCATGAGCACTTCCCTTTTCCTACTGCTAATACCTCTCCCTACACAACCAAGCATTCTGCCAGCATTTCAACATTCTGCCAGCATTTCCTGCTGCTCTATTACATTGACTACTTACCCTTAGATCCTCTGCAATAATAACCTCTAAATCCCTTTCCTCAGATGTTGAGGTTGGACTGTATCAAATATTCTATATTCAGCCCTTGGGGTTTTACGTCCCAGGTGCATTTTAATAGGGAAGTCACTGTAACAGAAGAGAGGAGACTCTCAAAAGCTTGTGTTTTAAATGTAACATTAGTCCAAAGAAAGGTATCACCACAGACTGCTTTACTTGGGATTTTGGCATCTGGACTAACACGATTTATTCAATCTATATAGTATATAATGTGTGTGTAACAGCAACTGGGGTTTACTGGTCTCCGGTAGGGATGAGCCGAACACCCCCGTGTTCGGTTCGCATTCGAACTCGAACAATTTCAAAAGTTCAAGTCCGGACACGAACACGATATGAACTCAATACAAGTCAATGGGACTCAAACGTTCGATTTTTAGAGAGCCCTCCAAGAGGGCATATATGCAAGATATTTGCCATAAAAGGTGTATGGGGGTCCAGGTAGTGCCCTGGGGGACAGAAAACAAGGCCAAAAAGTTAAAAAAGTTTTTAAAGAAACAGTGATTTTTCCATGAAATAAAGGTTAAGAATAAAAAGAAAAAGAAAAAAATTACGTTTCAAATTACGGTAAATGGTTTTCCTTTAATCTATTAATAAACAACTGCTTGGGGCAGCAGCCTGTGTGAAAAGAGGAGACATTTTAGGACACGCAGAACAAGTTTAGTGATTTTTTGGCTAAATTATGGTGAAACTTATGCAGGCTTTGCATGAAAGTAAGAACAGGTGCATTAAAATTGGACCTTTGGTGCCAGCTACTGCCTTCACACCGTAACCCCTCTGATGTATTGTGGAAGAGTGCAGGGGTGGACCCTGCAGTCAAATATTAAAATGATATGAACCTGGTACACGCACGTCAGTGGCAGTGCACCCAAACATTGGGCCTTTGGTGCCAGCTAGTGCCCTTCACACCGTAAGCCCTCTGAGGTATAGTGGAAGAGTGCAGGGGTGGACCCTGCATTCAAATATTAAAATGATTGGAATCTGGTACACGCGTCAGTGCACCCAAATATTGGGACTTTGGTGCCAGCTAGTGCCTTCACACTGCAACCCCTCTGAGGTTTTGTGGAAGAGTGCAGTGGTGGAGGTTTTGGTAATGCAGAAGAGATCCCCGATCTATTCAGTTACATCAGCATCAGGGGAGTGATAGCTGCTGATCCAGGACTGATTAATTTTTATAAATGTCAGCCGGTCTACAGAGTTGGTGGACAGATGCACTCTTTTGTCTGTGACAAAACCTCCAGTGGCACTGAATGTCCTTTCAGAAAGCAGGCTGGATGAAGGGCAACCTGGAAGCTCCATAGCATATTGGCTAAGTTCTGGCCAGTGATCCAATCCCAACACCCATTAAGCCAGTGGATCATCTGCTGGAAAGGTATCCAGGTCTGCCCTTGCCCCTAGGTATTCCCGCATCATATGGTGAAGAGTAGAGGCTGGCAATGGGTGCCTACATTTGAAGTCCCTGGGCATCGTGGACTAAAAAAATTGGAAAAGGCATCAGTCAAGTGGCCCCCTTCACCGCTCTTCCTCTGATAAACAGCAGCCTCAGAAGCACCTGTGTCATCATCACCAGTCACTTGGTAACCTACCAGTGTCTGGAAAGGTGTTACACAAGTGTCGCTTTAGAACGTCGTTTCATCCTGTGCTCCCTCTGTGAGGGTAGGATGAGCTCTGCAACCTTACCCTTGTATCATGGATCAAGAAGGCTTGCCAACCAGTAATGATCCCTCTCCTTGATAGCACGAATCCTGGGGTCCTTTAGCAGGCTTTGCAGGATAAGGGAGCCCATGCAGCGTGGTGGCATTAGCTTCCGAGTGTTCCTGGTCGCTGAGGATGACTGTATTGCGTACTACCATCCTCCCAACCACGTACTAGTCAATGGTTTCTGGGGACGCAAACCCTCCTGTGACGGAACCGTTCTCTTCCTCCTGTCCTGACTCTCCAGACACCCCTTCGTTGCGGTCAGCCCGGCTACTGGGAGTGCTGTCCTCAGTGCCTCGAGCAGCTTGACCCGCCTGCTTATGTTTCTCTGCCCTGGAGCCATTAGGAATTTCCAGAAGGCCGCTCTGTGCCTTCTGAGGTTGAGTGTGTAGCGTAGCGTAGCTGAAGGAGACACCAGACACAGCTGTATGTTCCAACAGGATTCTCTCTCTCTGAGCTCTTTAATGAACAAAAACGCCACAATTTATACTGAGATCCAACAGCCATAATTTGCATAAATGACCCACATTGACCTACTAAAATGCTAATTACATTATGTCAGATTTTTACAATAAACATTCCTCTTTCTTCATATCACACATCATTTACATAATCTATTGTAAAGGAAATCAGTTAGGTTTTGGCTGAGACAATGGTGACTCCCAACCTCTGAGACATGTAAACAGATAGCAGATGAACAAAGAGAAAACCCTTTTGCCTAATCACAAATTACTCAAACCTATTTTACAATCTACACGAAAGAAAGAATTTGAACTCGCTGCAGGTAGTATCTTTAAAAAAAAACCACATTTTTACCTAAAGAAATCTACGTATATTTAAAACTAAAGCTACGAAATTTACACTAAACTAATTTAAACTAAAACCAAACAATGTAAAATATATTTAAAATCACACAATACAAATGAACACAAAGTCTCTTGGGCTCTGAAGCGCGGAGCGCCACATCAGCTCCATGACATATGTCCCCCCTTCCAGAATGGCAGGGCAGGCTTAGATCCCAAACGGATCGCTTGCCACTGACGAGACTTCTCACTTTGTCCCTTTTCTGCGCCATCCTCAAAGTTCCAGGGTGATGGCGCACAAGCACCATCAGTGGGGTCTGACGGTCGCTGCAGGGTTGTGGGTCCATAGTCCCGGGGTAAGAGGCAAGACACTCCTCTTGTCCAGTGCACCAGGCAACAGGCCACCACAGTTCACAGAGAAAAATTGTTCGGTAGTGGGCACACTGGGCCTCCTCCCCGCATGTATTTTTCTCCAGCATATTTCTGAAGCCCCAGGACCAGAACACAGTCAGCATTCCAAGTCCCCAGTCTCTCCTTCTGCTGCTGCCCCCCTCCTGATCATTTAAAAAGGGCCCAGCCCACGGCAATCCCCACAATCCCAAAAGGGCGCAATTCTTCCCTGGACCAGGAACTTGATTGCCTCTCAGGGTAGTCACTCACCGATTCTGCTGGTTTTCTAGGCAGATAAGAAGAGGTCCCCTCTCTGGCGGCACCTTGGTTCATAGGGGTGGAGTACTGGGGTGGTCTCCATCTTTGTCGGGGACAAGGAACACTCTGATGCCAGCACAGCATCCACCTCCAGCAACACTGGGTACAATCGCTCCTCTATGTCAAATATAACAGGGGCAATGCCTTGACTCCCTGTTGTGCTGCTCTACTCTGTGGTGGGCACATGGGTGCTGACAGCTTGTTCCAGGGACAACTCATGTTGGAGCTGTCGGCACTGTGCTCGTGTCCCTTCGAGCTCAGCCTGCAGGTGGCTGACAGTGCCCTGGTGCTCCTGCTCCAATACACCTAGTTGGTGTGTCAGACGGCTCACCTCCATCTCGCTTGTCTTGGTTTGAGCAAGGCTCTCCTTCCGAGCTGCGTCTGCTTCTAGTAGCTGGTGTTGGCACAGCTGGAGTTGGTTCTGGAGCAGCTGTATTTCCTCCTCCTGCTCCCAGGCCCATGCCTGAATAGTATCCCGGGAGAGCTGTGTCCGCTCTAATTCCTGCTCGCAGTTCTCCAGGCGAATTTTAAAAGCTGTCATTACTATGTGTAGAGCAGCTCCAGTTCGCCGCTCAGCCTCCAGCTGCTCAATCATTACACGGGAGCTGCGCTCCAGCTCTGCTATCTGTGCCAGAGCACCACTGAGCTCCGTGTGTAGGTTGACGGTAGAGTCCTCACAGGAGTGCAGCTGGGCCAACAATTGTTGTATGGTGGCTGCCTGTTCTTGCACTTCCATGCAGCGACCATCTCTCTCCACTGTGACAGCTCGCAGCTCATTTTGATGGTTCTGTAATGTCTCTGTCAGGGCCATTATCTGTGATTCCAGGAGACACTTTTCCCCCAAGGCTGCCTGGACTTTTAAAACGTCAATGGCCATGCCCTCTTCTCGCTCCCGATCAGCATTATCCTTGGCTCGCTCAGCAGCTGTAAGTAAGTCCCGTAAGCCAGTGATTTCCATCTCCAGGCGCTGTACACAGGGCCGGCGCTAACGCAAGGCGGCACAGGCGGCCGCCTTACTGTCTGGCTAACTGCCAGTTTTGGGGGGCGCCGGCCCGGACTTCAGGTCGGAAAGGGAGGGGGTAATCGCCACCGCCGGCGTTCTACTCACTCCGTCCCTCAGTCCCTACGTGGCGATCAGGCGCTGTCATACAGCTTGGCCGCTCGGCTGGGATGGGACAAGCAACCACGTGACCTGACCCGCGTGCGAGAACGAGGCTGGTCAGGTGGTTCCCGAATCCCATCCCAGGCGAGCGGCAAAGCTGCACGTGCATGTCAGCGGCGCTCGCCATGTAGAGACTGAGGGACGGAGTGAGTAGAACACCGACGAGGCCTGGCAGCCAGCAGAGCAGAGGTGAGAGCTGCTGGGGGCAAATATACCCATATATAAACTGAGGGCAAATATACCCATATATGAGCTGGGGCAAATAAATCCATTTATGAGCTGGGGGCAAATATACCCATATATAAGCTGGGGCAAATATACCCATATATAATCTGGGGCAAATACACCCATATATTAGCTGGGGCAAATAAATCCATTTGAGCTGGGGCAAATACACCCATATATGAGCTGGGGCAAATAAATCCATTTGATCTGGGGCAAATATACCCATATATGAGCTGGGGGCAAATATACCCATATATGAGCTGGGGCAAATATACCCATATATGAGCTGGGGCAAATATACCCATATATGAGCTGGGGCAAATACACCCATATATGAGCTGGGGGCAAATAAATCCATTTGATCTGGGGCAAATATACCCATATATGAGCTGGGGCAAATATATTCATATGAGCTGGGCAAATATATCCATATGTGAGCTGGGGCAATATATATCCATATGTGAGCTGGGGGTAATATATCCATGTGAGCTGGGGCAAATATATCCATGTGAGCTTGGGGGCAAATATATCAATGCGAGCTGGGGGAAAATATATCCATGCGAGATGGGGCAAATATATCCATGTCAGCTGGGGGCAAATATACCCATGTGAGCTGGGGGTAATATATCCATGTCAGCTGGGGGCAAATATATCCATGTGAGCTGGGGGCAAATATATCAATGCGAGCTGGGGGAAAATATATCCATGCGAGCTGGGGGAAATATATCCATTTGAGCTGGGGGCAATATATCCATATGTGAGCTGGGGGCAATATATCCATATGTGAGCTGGGGCAAATATATCCATGTGAGCTGGGGGCAAATATATCCATGTGAGCTGGGGTAATATATCCATGTGAGCTGGGGTAATATATCCATGTGAGCTGGGGGCAAATATATCCATGTGAGCTGGGGGCAAATATATCTATGCGAGCTAGAGGCAAATATATCTATGTGAGCTAGGGGCAAATATATCCATGTGAGCTGGGGCAAATATATCCATTTGAGCTGGGGGCAAATATATCCATTTGGGCTGGGGGCAATATATTCCCATGTGAGCTGGGGCCAATATATACCCATGTGAGCTGGGGGAAATATATACCCATGAGAGCTGGGGTCAAATATATATATCCATGTGAGCTGGGGGCAAATATATATAAATATAAATTATATATAAGACCAACGTTAAGCATCCTTTTCTCTCTGCGTGAAGATACCAAACACTCGCGATAGAGATTATTATGCATCTCTATCCTGATTGGCTTGACATCGATGGGGAGGGGGCACCAAAACGCACCTTCGCCTGACTAGACAAAAAAGCTTGCACCGGCCCTGGCTGTACATTCACCTCCGCAGCATCTCTGGATAGTCTCACTTCATCCAGCTCTCTCTGGCCATCTTGCGGCTGATCCTGTAGCCGGTGCAATTGCAGGACAGTCTCTTTCTCGCTCTGGATGGCAGCTTCTAGTTGCCCTTTCAATGTCTCTACCTCCCTTCGAAACGGGTCACAAAATTAGCATTCTGGATCCAACACCTCCTCCATTTCTTTCACCCGTCCACCCCTCCGCTTCTTTTTATTTTTTTTGTAAATCAAAGTTTTTTATTGAGTTTCAATGACAAATTCAAGCATAAAAGATAGCATAGTTGCATTGTTCAGATATAAATCTGGACATTCAGATCGCGCAGGATCTGCCATAACATGACAATACATAGCAATTTTAAAAGTATCAATGTAAAGCAAATGTAGAAATCTGAATTTATACCTAAAGATCTAAAAGTGAAAAGGGGGTTAAAGAAAGGTGTCAATCAACTTGAGGATCGATGGGGGAGGGAGGGGGGGAAATCGGTCATGTACCGTAGGTAGAGTCAAATAACTAGGTGGCTACGTATAGAATGCCTTAGATCCATTAGTCTCGGTGGGCGTTCATTATGGCTCTAAAAGTGGAGGAAGACGAGATCAGAGTCCACCTGGACCAGATTGTGGAATATAACTCGGACTGGTCCGTTGAGGTAAGTATCAAATGTTCTAGGGAGTAGAGGTCTTCCATCCTAGACCGCCAAACTGACATGGGTGGACAGATAATTTGTCTCCAATATAGAGGGATAACACTTTTGGCCACATTGAGAATTCAAATCAATACAGATCTTTTATATGTGCGAGCGGATATCGCGGTGTGGTGGAGGAGCATCGACGCAGGGCAAAAAGATATTGGGGGGGTCAACAAATTCAGAGGTAACCACATGGATGGTCTTCCAGAAGGGTATAAGGATTGGACAGCTCCACCATATGTGAAGCATCGTACCTTCATCCCCGTTACATCTCCAGCATGTTGGGGGTATGGCAGGGAACATCTGGCTGATTTGCGTGGGTACCCTATACCATAAAGTTAAAACCTTGTATGCTGCTTCCTGGACCCTGCTTGCCACGGAGCAATGATGTGTGAGATCTAGAATTTTACCCCGTTGGGATTCCGAAAGGGACATATCTAACATCATCTCCCAGCGTCCCATGAAAGGGGCTGGTGTGTCTGCAGCCGCAGTTTGAAGCAGAGCATAAATGTGTGAAATACCATGAGCCAAGGGGTCCGGCAGCATGCATTGGTGTTCAAATCCGGTAAGTTGTCTAGTGAGTTTGTGTTGTTGCGGGATTGCTCGTAGGTAATGGCACAATTGACTGTACTTAAAACTGAGTAAAAAGGGTGGTGATCCAGTTGTGTACAGTTCCCTTAATGGTATATACCCTGTAGTGCGCAATAAGTGATGTACTCTCGGGATCTCTGTCGAGAATAAGGTGCAGAAGATCTGTGCTTGCAACCCCAAGGCGAAATCTAGATTGCGTACAATTAGTAACAGGGGAGATGGAGAAGTGGAGAGGGAGAAGGTCTTAGAGGCAAGACGCCAAATGGCCATGGTGGCCAGCGTATAAGGAGATGTGATGGCATGGTGTTTGTCCTGGGAGGTTGCGAGCCATGGTAAGGTGGCCAGGGGTACCCTTAGTGAGTCTTGTTCCGCGTCTTTCCATTTCTTCTTGACCCCCGGTTTCGACCAATCTAGAATACGTAACAGATGACTTGTTATATGGTAGCATCGGAAATCAGGTCCCGCTAGACCTCCCTGCGATTTCTGTCTGGTGAGTATGTCAAAGCGTAGCCTGGGGGTTTTACCTTTCCAGATGTATTTGATTAATGCTGATTTAAGGGTTGCAAAAAAATTTCCGGGTAAACGGATGGGTATTGTTTGAAAGAGGTATAGTAAATGTGGGAGGAGATTCATTTTAATGATGGCCACTCGCCCTAACCATGATATATGTGCATAGTTCCATTTGGAAAGGTCCCTTGTAATGTGGCTAGGAGTGGTGCAAAGTTGTCTCCGTAATTCTCTGTGAGATCCGCGTTTAGCCAAATCTCTAAGTACTTTATTTTCATGAGTGAGATTGAAAACGGGAAGTGTCGAAGAGTTAGTGGGGTGCGTGTGTCTACCGCATATACACTCAGGATATGGGATCTGCCAAAATTAATTTTTAGGTTGGATAGGGCCCCGTATTCCCTAAAGGTTGACAAAATGCAGGGCAAGGACACTCTCGGGTTCGTCACGAAGAAGAGCAAATTGTCAACGTATGCTTCAATTTTGTGTTGTGACGTTCCTATAGTGGGTCCCCTGATGTCTGGGTTATGTCTAACAGCGGAGAGAAAGGGCTCCAGGTACAAAATAAAAAGCAATGGGGATAAGGGGCAGCCCTGTCTGGTGCCGTTATGTATTTTAAAAGACTCAGAGTAGACCCCATTCACGCAAAGCTGGGCCGAGGGATCTGCGTACAAGGCCTGGACCCAGGACTGCATATTCGGGCCCAGTCTTATGTGTGCAAGTGAGGCAAACAGAAAGTCCCAATTGACCCTATTGAAGGCCTTCTCTGAGTCAGTAGATAAAAGAAGGAAATCCTCACCTGAAGATCGGCCTCGGTGAATCAGTTGCAGAGCCCTAATCGTGTTGTCTTTCGCTTCCCTCCCCGGGACGAACCCCATCTGATCGCAATGAATCAAATTAGGGATGTGCGGTTGAAGGCGTGTGGCCAAAACTTTAGCGAAGAGTTTAATGTCTGTGTTGAGTAATGAAATCGGTCTATAGTTTGCGCAGTTAGTAGGGTCCTTGCGCTCCTTTGGTAGCAAAGTGACATTGGCCATTAATGCCTGCGGGGGAGGTTCTGGCCTTGGGTCAGGGCATTAAAGGCTTTCAGAAAAGTGTGGTATGAGGACTTTACGAAAAGTCTTATAGTAATGGAGCGGGAGACCATCTGGGCCGGGGCATTTGCCTGTTTTGGACGATTTGAGGGCAGCCGATAATTCCCCTTCCGTAATGGGGTCTTCCATGAGAGCTGCGTCTACCGTAGAAAGTTTGCGTGTGGAGTGCGTGTGAGAGGTATGCTTGAATACGAGAGATATGATAGAAACATTTAAATACTTAAAGGGAATCCACAAGGTAGAGGAAGGGAGTATATTTAAAAGGAAACAAAGTAGCAAAACAAGAGGACATAGTCTTAGATTAGAGGGGCAAAGGTTTAAAAGTAACATCAGGAAGCATTATTTTACTGAGAGGGTGGTGGATACATGGAACAGCCTTCCAGTTGAAGTGGTAGAGGCCAAAACAGTGATTGAATTTAAGCAGGCATGGGATAGGCATAAGGCTATCCTAAACAAAAGATAAATCCAGGTAAAGTATCCATGTAATTGGGCGACTAGATGGGCCGAAAGGTTCTTATCTGCCGACATTTTTCTATGTCTCTATGTTTCTATGAATCTGATCAAGCAATGTCCGTTTGGCTTCGTCTGTTTGGGGGCCTGTAAGGGAGTACAGTCGCTTGTAATATTCACGTAAGGCAGTCATGATTTGCGATGGCATGTGTTTCGGTCGACCCTCTCGGTCCCGTACACAGGCAATATATGTGGCAGCCCGCTTTTTAGATATCATGCGCGCCAGAAGGCGGCCACATTTATCTCCGTGAGTGTGGAAAAAGGCCTTCGTTTGAAGACCTGTTCGATGGTGTAGCGTGTTCATAAGGTCTGTCAGGGAGCGTCGCAGGGTCGTGAGCGTGGTCAGGTGTGTTGGGTCAGCGTCCTGTTTGTGTAAGCGTTCAGTGTCTGAGATTTGGAGTACCAAATCACTAATCTGTGTGGATCTTTGTTTCTTAAATTCTGCCCCTTTCTTAATGTAGTGGCCCCTAATTATGCATTTGTGCGCTTCCCAAATTACAGGGGCGGATGTGTCTGGGGTCAAGTTTTCAGCAAAATAGGTCTCAAGCACCTGTTCGCTGTCTTCCACAAGGGATTCATTAGCTAAAAAGGAGTCATTTAAGCGCCAGGAGAAGGAGGCGGGGCAGTAGAGCGGGGATGTGAGGGTGATGTGAATTGGAGCGTGATCTGACCAGGTTGCAGTACCAATGGATGCTGTTTTCAGTGTGTGTGTAGATGGTAGTGTTGCAGAAAGAAGTAGTCTAAGTAGTCTAGACGAGAGTAGGACTGCTGGGGTTGAGAGAAGAACGTGTAGTCTCTCTCTTCCGGATGTTGCGCCCTCCAGCAGTCCACCAAACGAGAAGAGTGTAGTGTCTTGCCGATGGATCTTAATATGTGTAGAGGGTGAGAGGTGGTGCCCTTGGACGTGTCAACTAGCGGAGCCAAGGGGAGGTTAAAGCCCCCCCTAAAATTAGGGTGCCTTCCGCAAAATCCATTACCTTGCGGAGGCTGGTGGTAATAAAGCGGTGTTGGGCTTTATTCGGGGCGTAAAGGTTAGCGAATGTATACAATGTGTTGGCAAGGTGTCCTTTAACTACCAGTAGTCTCCCCTCTCCATCCGTCAGGTATGCTGTGCTTGTAAAGGGAATGTGTTTATGAAATAGTAAAGCCGTACCTTTGGATTTTGAAGTGGTGTGGTTACTGTAAAACCCAACCGGGAAGTGCGAATCGGTCAATTTGGGGTGAGTGTCTCCCCTGAAGTGCGTTTTAGTATAAATACTACTGACGCCTTGCAGCTCCTGAAATCACGTAACGCCCGAGAGCATTTTTCAGGTAAATTAAGCCCTCTTGCATTTATGGACATGATCGAGAGGTCCTGTGGGAGAGACATGGTAGCCTAGTTATGAGGAACGGATGATATGAGTACTGTACCGGGGGTCAAAGGGAAGAAGGGGGGTGGGGAGGAGGTGGGAGGAAAGTGTGGAGTGAAACAAAAACCTATTAACAACGGAGAGGTAAGAGTGACAGTGCCCACTGGCAATCCGCAAACCGGCTGTCACCAGGGACACGGGCCAGACCACTACGGTGTCACTGCACCTTGGTAAAAGGGGGGTGTGGTCGTGGATCACCTCACCGCGGACTACAGCGCCAAGGTGACTACAGCCACAGAGGTGTGTGTATTCCCACCCGTGTGGAACACCTAATTAAAAGAGTGAAAATCGAAGTTAGTTGTGCGAACAGTGACTCGAACGGAGATTAACCTTGGAATGCTGTAAACTATATAGTACGTAACGCGCGGCATGTCTAGAATATCGTGCGAGTAAGGGGATCATGGGGAGAACAACCGTTTCTAATCGCCCTCCGTGCCCCGGTGCAGTCCCAACACTCAGCGGCGGACGGGTGAGGAACATTAAATCAACAAGTAACAATGAATGTCACGCCTCAATGAAAGGCAATGGGTGCATTACCTACAAAGGGGATAAATGGCGTTAAGCAGTTGCATTAATACAATACCAATACCGAGCTGCCATTATTGTCGAGAGGTGTCCGAAGCAGTTCAAATGCCATTAGTACGTGTCCTGTGTAAAAAAAAAAAAAAAAAAGGGGCACTGGCGGCGTATAACCACGCTATGTCAGTTCAAGGTTATTGTTTTCATCCTGCTGTCCGGTTCGACCCTCCCGGAGTGCACCATCGTGTGGTTTGACCAAAGAGGCGAGGCAGGGTGTGCCCAATCAGGATCCGATAAGTATGGAACAGGGGATCAACCTCGATGCAGGTAACGTCTTCAACGAGAGTACACTATGGTACAACTCGGCAGGTGAGGTTAGAAAAAGTGTGGTCAGGGGTGTGCCGGTGTTTGTGGAACGAGAGTCCGGCCTCAGTGCATGTATCATTGTCACCCCAGAAGGCGGAGCCCCCGATAGGAGCATGGATGTCCTTAGCAACAGAAATCCAGGTCAGGATTGGCAACAACTCCATCATCGCCTGAAGCAATCCGCAGTGTCGGGCCGAGGGCACGGAGAGCCAGTCAAGGTGTGGAACATAATGGATAATTCGGTTCGGTAGTATAACACGGTGAGTTATGCTTGGGAGCCCGAATGTCTCCCGGTGTGGGCATGTTGCCGCTGTGGTCGAGGTGGTAGGGGTCGCTGTCGTAAGAGTCGCTGGCCAGCGGAGTACACTTGCAGTGAGTCAGGCCAAGGAAGGGTCAATGCAGGTAATTGTAGTTCATCTAGCAGCGCGGTCATATGGTGTTATGGTGTTAACCAAATAAGGGCCTTGAGGCGTGTGCACCAATAGCCCCGTGGGTATATGCCAGCGGTACCTCAGGTGTTGGGCTTGCAACAGGCTCGTGAGAGGATAAAGAGCTCTCCGGTACACTAAGGTTGCCGGTGAGAGATCTGGGAACAATTGAAGCGGGGAGCCTTCGTAGGAAATCTGATTAACGTCTCTGGCTTTTGTTAGTATGTCCTCTTTGAGTCCATAGTTCGCTAGGCAACATATGACGTCCCTCGGAGGTGCTCCCGGAGGGCCCCCTCGGCCGTAGGGCTCTATGAGCGCGGACAAATTCAATAGGTGATAAGGCGTCACGTTCCAACACAGAATTGAAAATGACCGTTAATGCCTCGCGGAGGTGCAGTTGTGGCTCCTCGCCCTCCGGGAGTCCTCTCAGGCTTAAGTTATTGCGTCTCCCACGGTTGTCTAAGTCCATAATGTGTAGGGCCATGCTGCGCATCTGAGTCTGCTGATCATCTACCTTCACCGCGGTCTTAGCGTGTGCAGTGCGTGATCTATCACAGTCTCCTTCCAAAGTCTCGACCCATGCAGTAAGGCCTTGAATATCTGTTCTCACATGTTGTAATTCCGTCAGGATCGATTGCCGAAGCTCTGCATTAGCCCTGTGTAGGTCAGATCGTGTGGGGAGATTTTTCAACAAGTAGGCCCAATCTGGAGTCTCCGGGTCCGCCGATCTGGCATCCGTCACGGCCGGTGAGGGCACCCGGGATAACAGCATAGGAGAGGTCGGGGATTCGGCCTGGTCCAGCGGAGCACTTCCGGTTTCAGTGGCTGGGATCAAAAATCGGCGGAGAGATGGTGTCTCTGGTAGTTTTTTCCCCTCCTGCGTCTTCTGAGTGCCTGTCCCCTTGCTGGTTTTCCCCATGTTGCCCAAAAATAGAGTGTAGCCGGTGTTATGAGCTAAATCTCCTCAGTGCCTCTGCACTAAGCAGCCATGGCCGACGGCAGCCAAACCGAGTATTTTTCTATGTTTTATTTTTTCCTTTTTTTTTCTTCCCCTTTTTTCACCCCTCTTTTCTTTTTCTTCTTTTCTTTTTTTTCTCCCCCCCCCTTTTCTTTATATCCTTTATTGTGTTCTTGTGTTGTAAATAATTGTCCACTTCTGTTTCGTCTCCCCACTGGTGCCCCCTGTTTGTTTAAAGTTTCTGCAGCGTTTCTGCGCCGTCTCCCTCTCCCCTGCGTTTAGGTGAGTGAGTCTTGCCAAAAATGAGATGTAGTGGGGAAGGAAAAATATATGTCCCGGCAGCATGGTATGTGTAGGCCTCGGCGCTTTGTGCGATGGCTCCTTCTCGTGTGCTTAGAGCCCGATGTCCCCAAGGAGAACGGCGATGGGACACCAGTAGGGCAGGGGCAGCAGTCGCCTATTCCCGGAGGGAGTTGCCGCCACTACCCTGCGTGTTGTGCCTAATCACAAATTACTTAAACCTATTTTACAATCTATACAAAAGAAAGCATTTGAACTCGCTGCAGGTAGTATCTTTAACCACTTCAATGCTAAGGACGCGCTCAGCGCGTCCTCAGCATTGCCCCTGGTATGCGGAGGACGCGCTGAGCGCGTCCTCGCATTGGGGTCAGCGTTCGGCCGGGTTCCGGCCGATCGCTGGCCCCTCCGGTGCGGGCTGACATCCTGGATGTCAGCCCGGCATCCGGAGCAGTGGCCGCCATTGTTATGTGTCATCGCGCCCCCCGCGATGACACATAATTCAGGCGCCCCCCCGCATGTGCGGAGGAGGCGCCTGAAAGGGAGGGGGGGGAGGTCCTTCGGACCTCTCTCCCTCCCGATCGGCGGCTCACAGGGGCTTAACCCAGGCATCATTTGGAAGGGCACAGCCTGCCCTTCCAAATGATGCCTGGCATTAACCCCTGGGGAGCTGGATCGCAAATCGGCGCTGAAAAGCGCCGATTTGCGATCCTTCCCGGGAGCTGGCCGACATCTTGGATGTCGGCCAAGCTTCCGGGAACTCCCCCAGAGGACTGGCGTCATCGTGCGCAGCACGATGACGCCAGTCCTAGCATTAACCCCTAACTGCCACGAAGTGTGGAGATAGGGAGTTCCAATGAACTCCCTATCTCCCGATCCGTGGCAGTTAGGGGTTAAATTTTGATATCGTTGGATCGGCCAGAGCATGGCCGTTCCAACGATACCAAACATGAAAGTAAAAAAAATGTAAAAAAAAAATAAAAAAAAAAAATAAAAATAAAAAAAAAATTAAAAAAAAAAAAATTAAAAAAAAAAAAATAAACACTTTTTTTTTTTTGTTTTTTGTTTTGTTAATGCAGCAATATTGTTCCCATTTCAATTATAATGTGAACAATGATGCTGCATTAACGATTTTTGTATGCGGTGCGTTTGTTAAAAATGGTGTCATTTTCCCCAAAAAAAAATGTAACGAGACCCCATCTCTAATTTTTTTAACAAGCGCACCCCATACAAAATATAACCGCAATTGCTCGCATGTTAAAATGTGGAAAAAAAACACTTTACACGCTGTAAATTATTGAAAATACATATTTTATTGCATTTTTTTGTTATAATATACAAACATGACATAACGTATACATATAATAATGACATATTATGAATCTACCGAGTCTGACGGAAAGAACGATATATAATATGTCGATGTCATATACTAAAATAAGCCTTCAAAACACGTTTAAACATGATGCGCAAAACAGGTAAAAAATGACCTCAGCACAGGGGCGGGAAAAGCCTCAGCAGCGAAAGGGTTAAAAAAAAAAAAAATTTACCTAAAAGAAAATATACGTATATTTAAAACTAAAGCTACGCAATTTACACTAAAACAATTTAAACTAAACCAGAACAATGTAAAATATATTTAAAATCACACAATACAAATGAACACAAAGTCTCTTGTGGTCTGAAGCGCGGAGCGCCACGTCAGCTCCATGACACCTCCCTTGAGTAATCCCCACCTTCAATGCCCCCACAATTTAAATATTACTCCTCATCCTCATCTTCCTCCTGTCTGATCTGAGGACCCGCAGGAATGCTGTCTGCGTAAAGACTGGGTCCTTGAGAGCTAGGGAAGTCCTCCTCTTCCTCCCGCTGCTCTGTCTCTAGTGCCACATCTATAATTCCCTGCAGAGGGCGCTCCAGCAGGAACACTAAAGGAATTGTGTCACTGATGCATGCACTGTCCCTGCTCACCATCCTCGTTGCCTCCTCTAATGGTGACAGTACAGTGCATGCATCCTTGATCATCAGCCACTGCGGGGGGGAACCAAGTTGACCTGAACCTGTCCTTGTGCCATGCTCACACAGGTACTCATTGATGGCCCTGTGCTGCTTGTGCAGGCGCTGCAGCATTGCCAATAGGGATGAGCCGAACACCCCCTGTGCTCGGTTCGCATTCGAACTCCAACAATTTCAAAAGTTTGAACGAGAACAAGAACCGAACTCAATGCAAATCAATGGGACTCAAAATTTTGATTTATAGAGTGCCCTCCAAGAGGGCATAAAGGCAAGATATTTGCCATAAAAGGTGTATGGGGGTCCGGGTAGTGCCCTGGGGGACAGAAAACAAGGACAAAAAGTTATTAAAAAAAGAGTGAGTTTTCCATAAAATAAGGGTTAAAATAAAAACGAAAAATTCCTTCAAATATAGTGCCTAGGAGGTCCCCATAACCTGCCCGTGAAGTGGCGGGTTTGTAGGATGTATAGAAACATTTAAAAACAAAGAAAATCACATTTCAAATTACAGTAAACGGTTTTCCTTTAATCTATTCATAAACAACTGCTTGGGGCGGCAGTCTGTATTAAAAGACATTTTAGGACACACAGAACAAGTTTAGTGATTTTTTGGCTAAATTATGGTGAAACGTATGCAGGCTTTGGATGAAAGTAACAATAGGTGCTTTAAAATTGGGCCTTTAGTGTCAGCATGAGTGCCGTCACACCGTAACCCCTCTGTGGGATTGTTGTGGAAGAGTGCAGGGTTGGACACTGCGGTCCAATATTAAAATGATATGTATCTGGTACAGGCGTCAGTGGCAGTGCACCCAAATATTTTGCCTTTGGTGGCAGCAAGTGCCTTCACACCGTCAGTGGCGTCACTAGGGTTGGTGTCACCAGGTGCGGCAACTCATGGTGTCACCCCCCGAGTTTTACGTTTATTTTTTTAACTACTCTTACTCATAAAGCAGTACTCCCATATAATACTGAATGCTCATAAATACACGGCGCACATTACTGTGAGGTTTAAAAAATCTAGAAATAAAGAGACTCTTTACTACAGAATATAATAATAAACGGTTTATTAGATATTGAATTAAAACGGGAATATTTTTAACATTGAAGTCTATGGGGCAAAACATTTCCCACACCGAATACACAAAAATGCCCAAAATCACGAAAAAAAGTCGATACGAAAAACGAGCCGAAACGAAACGAACTGAAACGGAAATCGGCTTAAACGATCCGAAATGAAAATTGTAGAATTACGAACGAAATGAGCCGAAACGAAAATGTTATATCAACACGCAGACCTATACATACAGTTGTGTTCAAAATTATTCAACCCCCACTGAAATTGAGTGTTTCGGCCAGTTTGACATTGATTTTGATCATTCAGTCATCTTGCTTACAATTAAATCAAAGAGGCACGTGTAGGTCAGACAAATATAACATAACATTTATAATGAAATAACCACAAATGTCTTTTCTGTGCTCACATCATTATCAGTTTTATTCAACCCCCAAGTGACATTCAATCTTAGTACTTAGTACAACATCCTTTTACAGTTATAACAGCTTTTAAACGTGAAGCATAGCTTGACACAAGTGTCTTGCAGCGATCTACGGGTATCTTCGCCCATTCGTCATGGGCAAAAGCCTCCAGTTCAGTCACATTCTTAGGCTTGCGCACTGCAACTGCTAAGTCCCACCAGAGGTTCTCAATCGGATTTAAGTCAGGTGACTGCGATGGCCACTCCAAAATGTTCCAGCCTTTAATCTGCAACCATGCTCTAGTGGACTTGGAGGTATGCTTGGGATCATTGTCCTGTTGAAAGGTCCAACGTCTCCCAAGTCTCAGGTGTGTGACGGACTGCATCACATTGTCATCCAATATCTCCTGGTACTGAAGAGAATTCATGGTACCTTGCACACGCTGAAGCTTCCCTGTACCTGCAGAAGCAAAACAGCCCCAAAGCATGATTGACCCCCTGCCATGCTTCACAGTAGGCAAGGTGTTCTTTTCTTCATAGGCCTTGTTCTTCCTCCTCCAAACATAGCATTGATCCATGGGCCCAAACAGTTCTAATTTTGTTTCATCAGTCCACAGAACACTATCCCAAGACTTCTGTGGTTTGTCCACATGACTTTTGGCATACTGCAGTCGACTCTTCTTATTCTTTGGAGACAGTAAGGGGGTGCGCCTGGGAGTTCTGGCATGGAGGCCTTCATTACGCAGTGTGCGCCGTATTGTCTGAGCTGAAACTTCAGTACCCACATCTGACAAATCTTTTCTCAGTTCCTCAGCAGTCACACGGGGACTTTTCTCCACTCTACGCTTCAGGTAGCGCACAGCAGTCGAAGTCAGCATCTTCTTTCTGCCACGACCAGGTAGCGTTTCAACAGTGCCCTTTGCCTTGAATTTGCGAATGATGCTTCCTATGGTCTCTCTTGGTATGTTTAACATCTTTGCAATCTTCTTATAGCCATTGCCCTTCCTGTGAAGAGTAATCACCTCTTCTCTTGTCTTCCTGGACCGTTCTCTTGACTTCACCATGTTTGTAACCACACCAGTAAATGTCTAGAAGGAGCTGAGTATCACAGTTATTTTAAAGCTGCCTAATTGGTGCTTATTATGCTTTATTGCTGCTCCGTGACATCCACAGGTGTTTTCAATACCTGATTGAAAACACTTGAATGAACCTCTGTTCTTCAGAGTGGTAGTCTTTAAGGGGTTGAATAATTGTGTCAATGAAGAATTCACAAAAGAAACATTTACTACTGTATTACAAAACCAATTGATGTCATTTTAGTTGCATATGGTTCTTTAAAAAGTCCTTGTAGGATTTCATTCTGAATACAATTACAAATGTACACTAAATTCCCTAAAACCCTTTACAGCATTGGGGGTTGAATAATTTTGAACACAACTGTACGTATATATCAACACCAGATATATATATACACCCACCCACAGACCTCAGACCATATATACACATATGCACATGGGGAGGTGGCATGTGGACAATCTCAACTAAATGTGCCCCCCCACCTTTGGCTGATCCCTCCAGAAGAAATGTTGAACCCGACAGAGCAGAGAATATATATATTATTCACTGCTCTATCGGGTTCAACATTTCTTCTGGAGGGATCAGCCAAATGGGAGGGGGGGGGCAATTAGTTGCCAAAATGTGTGTGTAATACAAGTCTGGATATATATATTTATAAGTATATATATATATATACATACAGTATATCATACCTGTCCTTACCTTCCCCTATAAATTTGCTAAAAATATACACACAAAAAAACAAACCACTGCCTGAGACCCCGCCCAGCCCACATGCCACCCCCCTCTACCTGGAAGAATGTATCTAATATATATAATTAAATACATTCAGCCAGGTAGAGAAAGAAAAAAAAGAGTTTTATTTTATGTTCCCGGAGACATTTAAAAATGTCCGCGGATTTAATTTTTTTTAGAAATGTGTCGCCTTACCTTAGCCTGGTGGTCAGTGGGGACTCCTTGGATCCCGATGGGGGCTGGGGGGTCTGCCATGGCCGCAGGTGCAGTGGCTCCCTCCCTGCGCTGCCTGTCTCTGCCACATGCACCCATGTGGCTAGCCCGCACAGTCGCAGCTCTGTCATCTGGCGGCCGCATGATCCTTGCTCCTCAATGCTCCTCAAGGGGATCCTTGGGAGGCCCCTGCAGGCTGCCCTCTACAGTGCCTGATTAGAGTGTCGTGTCTGCCTGATGTTTTAGTAAAAAGAATGTTTTATCCCATAGGCTTCAATGTTAAAAATATTCCTGTTTTAATTCAATATCTAATAAACCATTGCTTATAATATTCTGCAGTAAAGAGTCTCTTTATTTCTAGATTTTTTAGTATTTAAGCATTTTTTATACTTTTTTCAAAAAATTTTTAGAACTCGAACCGAACACGCCAAAACGTTTGAAGTTCGCAAACTTTCGAACTGCCAATGTTCAAATCGAACTCCGAACTGATCGAACCAAACAGCTCATCCCTAATTGCCAATGTCGAGTTCAACCTGGTGGGCAAGTCACAGATCAGACGGTTTGTGGGAAGGTGGAATTCTCTTTGAATTTTTGCCAGGAGAACACTTGCTGGGAATGGCCATCTGAAGTGGCTGCAGACTTTTCTGGTCTGGCTGAGAAGCTCTGCCAGCCCTGGGTACCTTGTTAGGAAACGCTGTACCACCAGATTTAGTACGTGTGCTAGGCATGGTACATGTGTCAACTTACCCAGGCGTAGGGCAGAGAGAAGGTTTCTGGCATTATCATAGACGACCATTCCCAGCTCAAGCTGGCACGGTGTTAACCATCTCTGCGCCTGCCCCTGCAGAGCTGACAGAATTTATGGCCCGATGTGGCTCCTGTCCCCTAAACAAACCAGCTCATGCACAGTATGGCATCTTATTGCTTGAGCCATTGCGTAGCCCCTGCCATGCGTCAGTTTAACTGTCACTTCGCCAGAGACAGAGAAGGAGGAGGAAGAGGTGGTGGAGGAGACAGACCTGATATAAGCAGCTTTCTGGAGCCGTGGTGGATGAGCAAGCTCCAGCACAGAGCCCCAACCGGGATCCCTCCCAGCTGCCCCTCCCAGCTGCAAGCAGTGTCACCCAGTGTGCTGTGAAGGAAATGTAACAGCCTTGTCCATGCTTGCTGGACCACGTGTCTAAAATAATGTGCACCTTGCTGCTGACTGCCTTTCCCAATGACTCCATCACATTGTCTTCCATGTGCTGGTATAGTGCTGGAATGGCCTTCCATGAAAAATGGCGTTTTGGAACCTGCCACTGTGGTACAGCACATTCGGCAAATTCACGGAAGGAAGCAGAGTCCACAGTGCTACATATTTGCCATAAAAGGTGTATGGGGGTCCGGGTAGTGCCCTGGGGGACAGGAAACGAGGACAAAAAGTTTTAAAAAAAACGTTTTTAAAAGGGACAGTTTTCCATGAAATAAGGGTTAAAAATAAAAATGAAGAATTCCTTCAAATATCGTGCCTAGGAGGTCCCCATAACCTGCCCGTGAAGTGGCGGATTTCTAGGATGTATAGAAACACTTAAAAACAAATAAATGACGTTTCATATGACGGTAAATGCTTTTCCTTTAATCTATCGATAAACAACTGCTTGGGGCGGCAGCCTGTATGAAAAGACATTTTAGGATGCGCAGAAAAAGTTTAGTGTTTTTTTGGGCTAAATTATTGTGAAACTTATGCAGGCTTTGGATGAAAGTAACAATAGGTGCTTTAAAATTGGGCTTTTAGCGTCGGCAACAGTGCCGTCACACTGTAACCCCTCTGAGGATATGAATCTGATACAGGCGTCAATGGCAGTGCACCCAGATATTGTGCTTTTAGTGCCAGGCATGCAAGTACTATCATACAGTAACCCCTCTGTAGTATTGTGGAAGAGTGCAGGGGTGGACCATGCGGTCCTATATTGAAAAGATTTTTTTTTTTAAATGGGCGTCAGTGCAGCCAGATATTGTGCCTTTCATGGCAGCAAGTGCCTTCACACCGTAACCCTTTTGTGGTATTGTGGAAGAGTTCAGTGCATGAGATTTTGTGAATGCAGAAGAGGACATCCCCTATCTATTCCATTACTTCAGCATCAGGGGATTGATAGCTGCTGATCCAGGACTGATTCATTTTTATAAATGTCAGCCGGTCTACAGAGTCGGTGGACAGACGCACTCTTTTGTCTGTGACAAAACCTCCAGTGGCACTGAACGTCCTTTCGGAAAGCACGCTAGATGAAGGGCAACCTAGTAGCTGCATAGCATGTTGGCTAAGTTCTGGCCAGTGATCCAATCTCAACACCCAGTAAGCCAGTGAATCATCTGCTGGAAAGGTATCCAGGTCTGCCCTTGCCCCTAGGTAGTTCTGCACCATATGGTGAAGACGCTGGCAATGGGTGCCTACATTTGACGTCCCTGGGCATCGAGGACTAAAAAATTTTAAAAATGGATCAGACAAGCTGCCCTGGCCTTCACCGCTATTCCTCTGATCACCTGCAGCCTCAGAAGCACGTGTGTCAGCACTTGGTAATCTAACAGTGCCTGGAAAGGTGTTACACAAGTTTCGCTTTAGAGCGTCCTCAAGTTTTGTCATCCTGTGCTCCCTCTGTGTGGGCAGGATGAGCTCTGCAACTTTCCCCTTGTATCGTGGATCAAGAAGGGTTGCCAACCAGTAATGATCCCTCTCCTTGATAGCACGAATCCTGGGGTCCTTTAGAAGGCTTTGCATCATTAGGGAGCCCATGCAGCGTAGGTTGGAGGTGGCATTAGCTGCCGAGTCTTCCTGGTCAATGAGGATGACCGTATCGTACACTTCCTCCTCCCAGCCACGCACAAGTCCTTCTGTTTCTGGGCACACAAAACCCTGCCTTGAGGAATCCACATCTTCAATGCCCCCACTACTTAAATAGTCCTCCTCCTCCTCATCCTCCTCCTGTCTTCTCTGAGTAGGACCCACTGGAATGCTGTCTGCGGAAAGACTGGGGCCTTGAGAGCTAGGGAAGGCCTCCTCTTCCTCCCGCTGCTCTGCCTCTAGAGCCACATCTATAATTCCCCGCAGAGTGTGCTCCAGCAGGAACACTAAAGGAATTGTGTCACTGACGCATGCACTGTCCCTGCTCACCATCCTCGTTGCCTCCTCAAATGGTGACAGTACAGTGCATGCATCCTTGATCATCAGCCACTGTGGGGGGGGAAGCCAAGTTGACCTGAACCTGTCCTTGTGCCATACTCACACAGGTACTCGTTGATGGCCCTCTGCTGCTTGTGCAGACGCTGCAGCATTGCTAATGTCGAATTCCACCTGGTGGGCATGTCACAAATCAGACGGTTTGTGGGAAGGTGGAATTCTCTTTGAATTTCTGCTAGGCGAACGCTTGCTGGGAATGACCGTCTGAAGTGGCTGCAGACTTTTCTGGCCTGGATGAGAAGCTCTGGCAGTCCTGGGTACTTGGTTAGGAAACACTGTACCACCAGATTTAGGACGTGTGCTAGGCATAGTACATGCGTCAATTTACCCTTGCGTAGGGTGGAGAGAAGGTTGCTGCCATTATCGCAGACGATCATTCCCAGCTCAAGCTGGCGTGGTGTTAACCATCTCTGCACCTGCCCCTGAGAGCTGACAAAATTTCTGACCCGGTGTGGCTCCTGTCCCCTAAACAAACCAGCTCAAGCACAGTATGGCATCTTTTTGCTTGAGCTATTGCGTAGACCCTGTCAGGCGTGGGTTTAACTGCCACTTCGCCAGAGACAGAGAAGGAGGAGGAGGAGGAGGAAGAGGTGGTGGTGGTGGGGCAGACAGACCTCATACAAGCAGCTTTCTGGAGGCGTGGTGGATGAACAAGCTCCAGCACAGAGCCCTGTCTTGGATCCCTCCCAGCTGCAATCAGAGTTACCCAGTGTGCCGTGAAGGAAATGTAATGACCCTGTCCATGCTTGCTGGACCACGTGTCTAAAGTGACATGCACCTTGCTGCTGACTGCCTTTCCCAATGACTAGATAAGATTGTCTTCCACGTGCTGGTATAGTGCTGGAATGGCCTTGCGTGAAAAGTAATGGCGTTTTGGAACCTGCCACTGTGGTACAGCGCATTCAGCAAATTCACGGAAGGGAGCAGAGTCCACCAGCTGGAAAGGCAGCAGCTGCAATGCGAGTAATTTTGCTAAGCTGGCATTTAGACGCTGTGCTTGGGGATGGTTGGTACTATATTTTTTCTTTCGCTGCAGCAGCTGCGGCAACGTAATCTGACTGCGTAAATCTTCAGCTACTGGGATGATGTCACATTGTGAGGTAGGACCTGCTGGTACATCCATTACTGTAGCATCATTCCTGTCGGTGGAGGTTGTAGGCAATTGCATGGCAGGACATACAGTGTGGGTAGAGACAGATGAGGAGGCGGAGGACCTACGCAAAGTTTTGCTCCAACAGGATGTGTGGCACTTGTTCATATGTCGCCTCAAGCACGTGGTACCCAAGTGTCCGGTGTTTATCCCACGCTTCAGCCTCCTCTGACATAGATTACAAATAGCAATGGTGGGGTCTGCTACACAGTTCTTAAAGAACTCCCAGACAGCAGATTTCCTGCATGTGTTCTTTGAGACAACAGCGCTCGGCACCGGAGCAGCTCTGACATGTGATGCCTTGGACTGGCTAGTGCTACGGTTGGGCACAGAGGATGTTGTGCCTCGTGTTTGCTGTGCCTCCTCCTCCCCCTCCTCCTCACTTGATTCCTCAGTTTGATCTGGCACCCAGGTGGAGTCAGTGACCTCATCATCATCAATGTCATCTTCACCCCCTATCTCCTCGTCACTGGAGCCAACTTGGCAGTATGCTGCAGCTGCTGGGGCAACATGAGTGCCAGTTATTTGTGTGTCATCACTGGCACCCCCTTCCTCTAGGTTGATTATACTCCCTTGCTCAAGCTTAGAGATTGAATCAGAGCACTGTACTTGCTGCGCATCCTCAAGCAGCATGTCACTCTCATTGTAGTCAAACAATTCAGCTGACTCCTCCGTGTGTGATAGCGAGGCTACGGCAGGAGTAGCTGTGGACATGGAGGCAGCATTAGATGCTTTGGCAGCTGAGGTGGACTGTAAAGCACTAGAAGCCTGGCTGGCAGAGGACTCAGAGGATGAGGATGTCCTGGTTAGCCAATCCACCAAGTCCTCTGTATGTTGCTGCTGCTTAAGACGGCCAGCACCAGTTAGAAAGGACAAGCGTGCCCCTGCAGATGATGCACCACGTCCACCACGACCAGAGACACAGTCTCCCGACACAGGGGCTGCTTGCCCTCTTATCTGTGGCTGGGAGCGTCTGCCAGTCCTTTTTGTTCTTTCAGACATGGTGAGTGATATATAGATTAATATATACAGAACTCTGATTCAACTCTGGTATAAAGATTTAAATAACTCTGGTATAACTCAGTGAGACACACTGATAGCTGGCAGCCAGTGACAAGAGACAGATCACCTTAATTCACAAATGTTTTAAATAAATTAGTGAGCCCCAAAATACAGCGTGGTACTGTTTGTATGACGAGACACAGATCACCTTAATTCACAAGTGTTTTAAAGAAATTAGTGAGCCCCAAAATACAGAGTGGTACTGTTTGTATGACGAGACACAGATCACCTTAATTCCCAAGTGTTTTAAAAAAATTAGTGAGCCCCAAAATACAGCGTGGTACTGTTTGTATGACGAGACACAGATCACCTTAATTCACAAGTGTTTTAAAGAAATTAGTGAACCCCAAAAATAATTGCTGGCTGTGTGACGAGACCCAGAAGATCAACTCAATTCACAAATGTTTTAAAGAAAGTTGTAAACCCCAAAAAAACTTGCTGGCACAGTGACAAGACACACATCACCTAAATTCCCTGATATTTGGTCGAAATGAGACCCCCGAGACCCCCCCAGTAGCGTGGCAGACCGGCAGTAACAACACACACAACTATCTTCTTTGAAATCTCCTCTGAAATGCGTGCAGAGGCACTGCGTTGAAACCTTATATAGTGTGCTGCGGGACTTAGCTCTGTGAGCCCATGATTGGGCAAAATTTGTCCAATCAGGACTCTGAGCGGTGATTGGCATAGTGTTCAACCAGTCTTGCACCAGACTTGTGGTCAGGTGCAAGGCTGTAGCCAATTACGAGCTTCAGGCCAGTGGGAAAATGCATTGTGGTCCATTGTGGTCGAACATGCGGCGAACACCCGGAAATGTTTGGGGTTCGCGATCTGCTCGAACAGGCTAAGTTCGGGTCGAACCCCGAACCGTCCGAACCCGTACAGCTCATCCCTACTTACGATGGCCAGCACCAGTTAGAAAGGACAAGCATGCCCCTGCAGAGAATGCACCACGTCCACAACGAACAGGGGCACAGCCTTCCGACACAGAGGCTGCTTGCCCTCTTATCTGTGTCTGGGAGCATTTGCCTGTCCTTTTTGGTCTTTCTGACATGGTGAGTGATATATAGATTAAAGATATACTGAATGCTGATTCAACTCTGGTATATAGATAAAAGATATTCAGAACTCTGCTATTAGTCAGCGATTTTACTGATATTTTCCCTGCAATGCTGCCAATGTCATCTACTCTCTCTCTCTGATTCACTTCCTCTCCTGCAGGCTGCAACACCCTGATACCTGGCAAGACACAGATTCAACTCTGAATAGATAAGCAGATGAACTCTGATTAAACTGTGTTATTGTATGGTATCTAGAATTAGATTAAAGATATCCAGATTTTCCAGAACAATGCTGTAAATCAGTGATACACCCTGTCCCTGTTAGCTAGCAGTGCCAACACAGAGATTCCAATTTCCAGAAATCTGCTATAACTCAGTAATACAGCCTGATATGCAACAATCTCCTCTCTGATTCACTCCTGCAACAAATACACGCTGGGGCTGCAAGGAAGCTTTATATAGTGTGCTGCGGGACTTAGCTCTGTGAGCCCATGACTGGGCAAAATTTGCCCAATCAGGACTCTGAGCTCTGATTGGCATGGTCTTGCACCTGTCTTGCACCTGACCTGTGGTCAGGTGCAAGGCTGTAGCCAATTACAAGCTTTAGGCCAGTGGAAAAGTACATTGTGGTCCATTGTGGTGCATTGTGGGCGAGCACATTTTTCATTTTTTTGGAACGTCTGTTCTCCTCGTTTCAGAGCAATAAATTTCGATTTGACACATTTCAAGTCCATTCGAAAATTCCGAAAATATTTCGTTTCGGCTCGGAAAACTTTTCGGATCTGCCATTTTTGGATCTAAAAATATTCGGAAAAATCGGCCGCATCCGAAAACACGAATCGGGATATTTCGTGAAAATTCCGAAATTCCGAAACCCGAAACGCACATCCCTAAAAGAAACAATAGGTGCTTTAAAATTTGGCCTTTAGTGTCGGCAACAGTGCCTTCACACCATAACCCTTTTGTGGTATTGTGGAAGAGTGCAGGGTTGGACACTGCGGTTCAATATTAAAATTATACGGATCTGTTAATATAGGCGTCAGTGGCCGTGCACCAAAATATTACTGCGCTATAGTGTATGGCAGGATGGAAGCACACCAGCAGTAACAAGCAGCGGAATATACCAGACAGGGGCTCAGAGCGAGAGTAGTTGTTATAACAAAACCAGCTCAACAACGTTTAGGCACTAGTACTGCGCCACTGTATATGGTGAGAATTGGCGCACACAAGTCCCGGCGGCTCTGCGCCATCACACTGCGCCCTGCCCCCTGATCACTCACAGCTGCGCCGGGTGCCACCAGAGCTCCTGGCATTCGGCCAGCTGGCGGCACCATGCGTCCGGGCCCCCCCGATCGCCACCCGGGGCCCTGGATGTCACAATATTACAATCCAAACGCAAACGGGTTACGTAACCAAATTTGTAAGAAGAATAATTAATGCAGCATATGAATCCTCACACTGCCGGGCAGCATCTTAAGGCCCAGTTCCCACCTAAGTGTTTTACAGCGCATTCCTGCACGCTGTAAAACGCATTAACAGGGAAATCCCATTATTTGCTAAGGGATCCGTTCATACCTGGGTGTTTTACAGCGCAGGAACGCGCTGTAAAACGTCCTTCTCCCAAAGAAGTACAGGAGCTTCTTTGGGGCGTATTGCAGCGCGTTCACTCTGCAGTCTATGGCCGTGAACGCGCTGCAATGCGCGTTCGCATGTTTTTTACAGTTGCGCGATACGCGTGTTAAAAAATGCACGTATTGCGCGTGAAAAAAAAACCGCAGGTGTGAACCCAGACTTACAGTATAATTAATGCAGCATATGATTCCGCACACTGCCGGGCAGCACCTCTACAGTTTGTGGATCCAGGAATCAGGTTAATATTATAAAGAAAAAAAAAAGTTTTATTTTATGTTGCTGGGGACATTTAAAAATGTCCTCGGATTTTTTTTTTAAATGTGGCGCCTTACCTTAGCCTAGTGGTCAGTGGAGGGCTCCGTGGATCCTGGTTGGGTGGAAGGGGGGTCTGCCGTGGCTCCCTTCCTGGAGTCCCTGCGCCACCTCTCTGCACATGCACAAGGCTGGCCAGCCTGCACAGTTGCAGCTCTGTGATCTTGCGGCCGCATGCTCCTCAAGTCAAGGGGTCCTTGGGAGGGAGGATCCTGCGGGCTGCCCTCTACAGTGCCTGATTTAGAGGGCCTCATCTGCCTGATGTTTTAGCAACAGGAATGTTTTATCCCATAGACTTCAATGTTAAAAATATTCCCGTTTTAATTCAATATCTAATAAACCATTACTTACAATATTCTGCAGTAAAGAGTCTCTTTATTTTTAGATTTTTTTAGGATCAAAATTGTTTTTTTTAACTTTTGGCGAACACCCCAAAAAATTTGAAGTTCGCGAACTTTCGAACTGCCAAAGTTCGAATCGAACTCCTAACCGATCGAACCGAACAGCTCATCCCTACTTGAGGCGACATATTGCCCCAGCTGCAGCAGCATAAGAAAAAATATAGACCCGACCATCCCCAAGCACAGCGTCTAAATGCCAGCTTAGCAAAATTACTCGCATTACAGCTGCTGCCTTTCCAGCTGGTGGACTCTGCTTCCTTCCGTGAATTTGTTGAATGTGCTGTACCACAGTGGCAGGTTCCATAATGCCATTTATTTTCACGGAAGGCCATTCCAGCACTATACCAGCACGTGGAAGACAATGTTATGGAGTCATTGGGAAAGGCAGTCAGCAGCAAGGTACACATGACATTAGACACGTGGTCCAACAAGCATGGACAGGGATGTTACATTTAGTTCACGGCACACTGAGTAACTCTGATTGCAGCTGGGAGGGATCCAAGACGGGGCTCTGTGGTGGAGCTTGTTCATCCACCACACCTCCAGAAAGCTGCTTGTATGAGGTCTGTCTGCTCCACCACCACCACTTCTCCCTCTTCCTCCTTCTCTGTCTCTGGCGAAGTGGCAGTTAAACCGACACATGACAGGGGCTACGCAATGGCTCAAACAAAAAGATGCCATACTGTGCTTGAGCTGCCTGGTTTGTTTAGGGGACAGGAGCCAAATCGGGCCAGAAATTCTGTCAGCTCTGCAAGGGCAGGTGCAGAAATGGTTAACACCACGCCAGCTTGAGCTGGGAATGGTCGTCTGTGATAATGGCAGCAACCTTCTCTCTGCCCTATGCCAGGGTAAGTTGACGCATGTACTATGCCTAGCACACGTCCTAAATCTGGTGGTACAGCATTTCCTAACCAGGTACATAGGGCTGGCACAGCTTCTCAGCCAGGCCAGAAAAGTCTGCAGCCACTTCAGATGGTCATTCCCAGCAAGTGTTCGCCTGGCAGAAATTCTATGAGAATTCCACCTTCCCACAAACCGTCTGATCTGTGACATGCCCAATAGGTGGTACTCGACATTGGCAATGCTGCAGCGTCTGCACAAGCAGCACAGGGCCATCAACGAGTACCTGTGTGAGTATGGCACAAGGACAGGTTCAGGTCAACTTGGTTCCCCCCCGCAGTAGCTGATGATGAAGGATGCATGCACTGTACTGTACTGTCACCATTTGAGGAGGCAACGAGGATGGTGAGCAGGGACAGTGCATGCATCAGTGACACAATTCCTTTAGTGTTCCTGCTGGAACACACTCTGCGGGGAATTATAGATGTGGCTCTAGAGGCAGAGCAGCAGGAGGAAGAGGAGGCCTTCCCTAGTTCTCAAGGCCTCAGTCTTTCCGCAGACAGCATTCTTGCCGGTCCTCAGAACAGACAGGAGGAGGATGAGGAGGAGGAGGAGGAGGAGGAATATTTAAGTAGTGGGGGCATTGAAGGTGGGGATTCCTCAAGGGAGGGTTTTGTGTGCCCAGAAACCCAAGGACTAGTACGTGGCTGGGAGGAGGAAGTGCACGATGGGGTCATCCTCATTGACCAGGATGACTCGGAAGCTAATGCCACCTCCAACCTACGCTGCATGGGCTCCCTTATCCTGCAAAGCCTGGTAAAGGACCCCAGGATTCGTGTTATCAAGGAGAGGGATCATTACTGGTTGGCAAGCCTTCTTGATCCACGATACAAGGGTAAAGTTGCAGAGCTCATCCTGCCCTCACAGAGGGAGCACAGGATGAAAAAACCTGAGGACCCTCTAAAGCGACACTTGTGTAACACCTTTCCAGGCACTGGTAGGTTAACAAGTGATGACACAGGTACTTCTGAGGCTGCGGTTGATCAGAGGAAGAGCGTTGAAAGGGGCCGCTTGACTAATGCCTTTTCCAATTTTTCTAGTCCACGACGCCCAGGGACGTCAAATGTAGGCACCTATTGCCAGCATCTTCACATATGGTGCAGGACTACCTAAGGGCAATGGCAGACCTGTATACCTTTCTCAGCAGATGATCCACTGGCTTACTGGGTGTTGAGATTGGATCACTAGTCAGAATTTAGCCACTATACTATGCAGCTACTACAGCGTGCTTTCTGAAAGGACGTTCAGTGCCGCTGGATGTTTTGTCACAGATAAAAGAGTGCGTCTGTCCATCGACTCTGTAGACCGGCTGACATTTATAAAAATGAATCAGTCCTGGATCAGCAGCTATCAATCCCCTGATGCTGACGTAACGAAATAGATCGGGGATCTCAGATTCTGTATTCACAAAACCTCCACCACTGCACTCTTCCACAATACCACAAAGGGGTTACGGTGTGAAGGCACTTGCTGCCACCAAAGGCACAATATTTAGGTGCACGGATAATGACGCCTATATTACCAGATTTAGATCATTTTAATATTGGACCGCAGGGTCCAACTCTGCACTCTTCCACAATACCACAGAGGGGTTACGGTGTGACGGCACTGTTGCCAACACTAAAGGTCCAATTTTAAAGCACTTATTGTTACTTTCATCCAAAGGCTGCATAAGTTTCACCATAATTTAGCCAAAAAAACACTAAACTTGCTCTGCGTGTCCTAAAATGGCTCCTCTTTTCATACAGACTGCCGCCCCAAGCAGTTGTTTATGAATAGATTAAAGGAAAACCGTTTACTGTCATTTGAAATGTAATTTTTTTGTTTTTAACCCTTATTTCATGGAAAACTCACTGTTCTATTAAAAACGTATTTTTTTTAACGTTTTGTCCTTGTTTCCTGACCCCCAGGGCACTACCAGGACACCCATTCACCTTTTATAGCAAATATCTTGCATATATGTCCTCTTGGAGGGCACTCTAAAAACCTAGGGGTCTGGGCCCTGGGGTCTGGGAATGGGCCTAGGGGTCTGGCCCTTTGGGTCTGGGCCCTAGGGTCTGGGCCTTGGGGTCTTGGCCTTGGGGTCTGGGCCCTGTGTTTGGGCATTGGGGTCTGGGCCTTGAGGTATGGGCCCTGGGTCTGGGCCATGGGGTCCGGGCCATGGGGTCTGGACCTTGGGGTCTAGGCCCTGGGTCTGAGGGTCTGGGCCCTGGGTCTGAGGGTCTGGGCCCTGGGGTCTGGGTTTGGGCCTTGGGGTCTGGGCCCTGGGGTCTGGGCCCTGGGGTCTGGGCCTTGGGGTCTGGGCCTTGGGGTCTGGGCCCTGGGGTCTGGGCCCTGGGGTCTGGGTCCTGGGGTCTGGGTCTTGGGATCTGGGCCCTCGGATCTGGGCCCTTGGGTCTGGGCCATGGGGTTTGGGCCCTGGGTTTGGGCCTAGGGGTCTTGGGTCTGGGCCCTGGGTCTGGGTTTGAGCCTAGGGGTCTGGGCCCTGGGCCCTAGGGTCTGGACCCTGGGTCTGTGCCTTGGTCTGGGCCCTGGGATCTGGGCCTTAGGGTCTGGGCCTTGGGGTCTGAGCCCTGGGGTCTGAGCCCTGGGTTTGGGCCTAGGGGTCTGGGCCTTGGGGTCTGGGCCTGGGGTCTGGCCCTGGGGTCTGGGTTTGGGCCTAGGTCTGGGCCCTGGGCCCTAGGGTCAGGGCCCTGGGTCTGGGCCTTGGTCTGGGCCCTGAGGTCTGGGCTTAGGGGTCTGGGGTCTGGGCCTAGGGGTCTGGGCCCTGGGTTTGGGCCTAGGGGTCTGTGCCTTGGGTCTGTGCCTTGGGGTCTGGGCCCTGGGTCTGGGCCTTGGGGTCTGATCCCTGGGGTCTGGTCCCTGAGGTCTGGGTTTGGGCCTAGGGGTCTGGGTTTGGGCCTAGGGGTCTGTGCCCTGGGGTCTGGGCCCTGGGGTCTGGGCCCTGGGGTCTGGGCCCTGGTCTGGGCCCTGGGGTCTGAGCCTTGGGGTTTGGGCCCTGATTTTGGACCTAGGGGTCTGGGCCTTGGGGTCTGGGCCCTGGGGTCTGGGCCCTGGGGTCTGGGTTTGGGCCTAGGGGTCTGGGCCCTGGGTCTTATGGTCTGGGCACTGGGTTTGGGCCTAGGGGTCTGGTCCCTGGGGTCTATGCCCTGGGGTCTGGGCCCTGGGGTCTGGGCCCTGGGTATGGGCCCTGGGGTCTGGGGTCTGGTCCCTGGGTCTGGGCCCTGGGCCATAGGGTCTGGGCCCTAGGGTCTATGCCCTGGGTCTGTGCCTTATGGTCTGGGCTTTATGGTCTGGGCCCTGGGGTCTTGGGGTCTGGGCCCTGGATCTGGGCCTTAGGGTCTGGGGTCTGGGTTTGGGCCTAGGGGTCTGGGTCCTGGGGTCTGGGCCCTGGGTTTGGGCCTAGGGGTCTGGGCCCTGGGGTCTGGGCCTTGGGGTCTGGGCCCTGGGGTCTGGGTTTGGGCCCTGGAGTCAAGGCCCTGGTGTCTGGGCCCTGGGTATGGGCCCTGGGGTCTGGGCCCTGGGGTCTGGGCCTTGGGGTCTGGGTCCTGGGTCTGGGCCCTGTGTCTTAGGGTCTGGGCCCTGCTTCTTAGGGTCTGGGCCTTGGGGTCTGGGCCCTGGGGTCTGGGCCTAGGGGTTTGGGCCCTGGGTTTGGGCCCTGGGGTCTGTTCCCTGGGGTCTGGTCCCTGTTTTTGGGCTTTAGGGTCTGGGGTCTGGTCCCTGGGTCTGATCCTTAGGGTCTGGGGTCTGGGTCTGGGCCTTAGGGTCTAGGCCTTGGTCTGGGCCCTGTGGTCTGGGCCTTAGGGTTTGGGTCTGATTTTGGGCCTAGGGGTCTGGGCCTTGGGGTCTGGGCACTGGGTCTGGGCCTTAGGGTCTGGGTCCGGGGGTCTGGGCCCTAGGTCTGGACCCTGGGGACTGTGCCCTAGGGTCTGGGCCCTAGGTCTGTGCACTGGGGTCTGGGCCCTTGGCCCTGGGTCTGGGCTTTAGGGTCTGGGCCCTGGGGTCTGGGCCCTGGGGTCTGGGCCTAGGGGTCTGGGCCCTGGGTTTGGGCCTTGGGGTGTGGGCCTTGGGGTCTGGGCCTTGGGGTCTGGGCCTTGGGGTCTGGGCACTGGGTCTGGGTCCTGGGCCTTGGGTCTTTGGGTCTGGGCCCTGGGTCTTAGGGTCTGGGCCCTTGGTCCTATGGTATGGGCCCTGGGGTCTGGGCCCTGGGTTTGTGCCTAGGGGTCTGGGCCCTGAGGTCTGGGCCCTGGGTTTGGGCCTAGGGGTCTGGGCCCTGGGCATTAGGGTGTGGGCCCTGGGGTCTGGGTTTGGGTGTTGGGCCCTGGGCCCTGTGGTCTGGGCCCTGGGTTTTGGCCTTGGGGTGTGGGCCTTGGGGTCTGGGCCCTGGGGTCTGGGCCCTGGGGTGTGGGTCCTGGGTTTTGGCCTTGGGGTCTGGGCCTTGGGAGTCTGGGCCCTGGGGTCTCGGTCCTGGGTCTGGGCCTTTGGGTCTGGGCCCTGGGTCTTAGGGTCTGGGCCCTTGGTCCTATGGTATGGGCCCTGGGGTCTGGGCCCTGGGTTTGTGCCTAGGGGTCTGGGCCCTGAGGTCTGGGCCCTGGGTTTGGGCCTAGGGGTCTGGGCCCTGGGCATTAGGGTGTGGGCCCTGGGGTCTGGGTTTGGGTGTTGGGCCCTGGGCCCTGTGGTCTGGGCCCTGGGTTTTGGCCTTGGGGTGTGGGCCTTGGGGTCTGGGCCCTGGGGTCTGGGCCTTGGGGTGTGGGTCCTGGGTTTTGGCCTTGGGGTCTGGGCCTTGGGAGTCTGGGCCCTGGGGTCTCGGTCCTGGGTCTGGGCCTTAGGGTCTGGGTCTTGGGCCTTGGGGTCTGGGCCCTGGGTCTGGGCCTTAGGGTCTGGGCCCTGGGGTCTGGGTCCTGGCCTTGGGGTCTGGGCCCTGGGTCCTAGGGTCTGGGGTCTGGGCCCTGCGTTTGGGCCTAGGGGTCTGGGCCCTTGGTTTGGGCCTTGGGGTCTGGCCCTGGGTCTGGGCCTTGGGGTCTGGGCCTTGGGGTCTGGGCCCTGGGTCTGGGTCCTGGGCCTTGGGGTCTGGGCCCTAGGGTCTGGGTTTGGGCCTTGGGGTCTGGGCCTTGGGGTTTGGGCCTTGGGGTCTGGGTTTGGGCCTAGGGGTCTGGGCCCTGGACCTGTGCCTTAGGGTCTGGGGTCTGGGCCTTAGGGTCTGGGCCTTAGGGTCTGGGCACTGGGGTCTGGGTTTGGGCCTAGGGGTCTGGGCTCTTGGGTCTGGGCCCTGGGCCCTAGGGTCTGGGCCGAGTCTGGGCCTTGGTGTCTGGGCCTTGAGGTCTGGGCCCTGGGCATTAGGGTCTGGGTCCTTGGCCCTCAGGTCTGGTCCCTGGGTTTGGTCCCTGGGTTTGGTCCCTGGGTTTGGGCCCTGGGTTTGGGCCTTATGGTCTCAGCCCTGGGGTCTGGGTTTGGGCCTAGGTTTGGGCCCTGGGTTCTGGGCCTTGGGGTCTGGGTCCTGGGTTTGGGCCTTGGGGTCTGGGCCTTGGGTCTGTGCCTTGGGGTCTGGGCCCTGGGTCTGGGCCTTGGGGTCTGATCCCTGGGGTCTGGTCCCTGAGGTCTGGGTTTGGGCCTAGGGGTCTGGGTTTGGGCCTAGGCGTCTGGGCCCTGGGTCTGGGCCTTGGGGTCTGGATTTGGGCCCTGGGTCTGGGCCTTGGGGTCTGGGCCTTGGTCTGGGCCCTGGGGTCTGAGCCTTGGGGTTTTGGCCCTGATTTTGGGCCTAGGGGTCTGGGCCTTGGGGTCTGGGCCCTGGGGTCTGGGCCCTGGGGTCTGGGTCCTGGGTCTTATGGTCTGGTCCCTGGGTTTGGGCCCTGGGCCTTGGGGTCTGGACCCTGGGGTCTGTGCCCTGGGGTCTGGGCCCTGGGTCTGGGCCCTGGGGTCTGGTCCTTACGGTCTGGGGTCTGGGCCCTGGGGTCTGGGCCCTGGGGTTTGGGCCTGATTTTGGGCCTAGGGGTCTGGGCCTTGGGTCTAGGCCTTGGGGTCTGGGCCCTGGGTCTGGGCCTTAAGGTCTGGGTCCTGGGTCTGGACCCTGGGGTCTGTGCCCTAGGGTCTAGGCCCTAGGTCTGTGCACTGGGGTCTGGGCCCTTGGCCCTGGGTCTGGGCCTTAGGGTCTGGGTTTGGGCCTAGGGGTCTGGGCCCTGGGGTCTGGGCCCTGGGGTCTGGGCCTTATGGTCTGGGCCTTATGGTCTGGGCCCTGGGGTCTTGGGGTCTGGATCTGGGCCTTAGGGTCTGGGGTCTGGGTTTGGGCCTAGGGGTCTGGGCCCTGGGGTCTTGTCCCTGGGTCTTATCCTTAGGGTCTGGGGTCTGGGCCTTAGGGTCTAGGCCTTGGTCTGGGCCTTGGGGTTTTGGGCCTGATTTTGGGCCTAGGGGTCTGGGCCTTGGGTCTAGGCCTTGGGGTCTGGGCCCTGGGTCTGGGCCTTAGGGTCTTGGTCCGGGGGTCTGGGCCCTAGGTCTGGACCCTGGGGACTGTGCCCTAGGGTCTGGGCCCTAGGTCTGTGCACTGGGGTCTTGGCCCTGGGGTCTAGGCCCTTGGCCCTGGGTCTGGGTCTGGGCCTTAGGGTCTGGGCCTAGGGGTCTGGGCCCTGGGTATGGGCCCTGGGGTCTGGTCCTGGGGTCTGGTCCATAGGGTCTGTGCCCTAGGGTCTGGGCCTTATGGTCTGGGCCTTATGGTCTGGGCCCTGGGGTCTTGGGGTCTGGGCCCTGGATCTGGGCCTTGGGGTCTGGGTTTGGGCCTAGGGGTCTGGGGTCTGGGCCCTGGGTCTGGGCCCTGGGGTTTGGGCCCTGGGGTCTGGGCCTTGGGGTCTGGGCCCTAGGGTCTGGACCCTGGGTCTGGGCCTTTGGGTCTGGGCCCTGGGTTTGGGCCTTGGGGTCTGGGCCCTGTGTCTTAGGGTCTGGGCCCTGGGTCTTAGGGTCTGGGCCCTGCTTCTTAGGGTCTGGGCCCTGGGTTTGGGCCTAGGGGTCTGGGCCCTGGATCTTTGCCTTAGGGTCTGGGCCTTAGGGTCTGGGCCCTGGGTTTGGGAATAGGGGTTTGGACCCTGGGCACTATGGTCTGGGCCCTGGGCCTTGGTCCGGGCCCTGGGGTCTGGGGCTTGGGGTCTGGGCCCTGGGGTCTGGGCCCTGGGGTCTTGGCCCTGGGTCTGGATCTTAGGGTCTGGGTCCTCAGCCTTGGGGTCTGGGCCTTGGGGTCTGAGCCCTGGTTGTCTGGTCCCTGGGGTCTTGGTCCTGGGCCTTGGGGTCTGGTCCCTGGGTGTCTGGGCCTTAGGGTCTGGGCCTTGGGGTCTGGGCCCTGGACCCTGGGTCTGGTCCTTGGGTCTGAGCCCTGGGGTCTTGGTTTGGGCCTAGGGGTCTGGGCCCTGGGTCTGGGCCTTAGGGTCTGGGGTCTGGGTCTTGGGGTCTGGGCCCTCGGGTCTTGTCCCTGGGGTCTGGTCCCTGGGGTCTGGTCCCTGGGTTTGGGCTTAGGGGTCTGGGCCTTAGGGTCTGGGCCCTGTGGTCTGGGTTTGGGCCTAAGGTTCTGGGCCCTGGGGTCTGTTCCCTGGGTCTGGGCCTTGGTCTGGGGCCTGGGCCCTGGGTTTGGGCCTAGGGGTCTGGGCCCTGGGTTTGGGCCTTGGGGTCTGGGCCCTGGGGTCTGGGCCTTGGGGTCTGGGCCTAGGGGTCTGGGACCTGGGTCTTGGCCTTGGGGTCTGGGCCCTGGGGTCTGAGCCCTGGGGTCTGGTCCCTGGGGTCTTGGTTTGGGTCTAGGGGTCTGGGCCCTGGGTCTGGGCCTTAGGGTCTGGGCCCTGGGTTTGGGCCTTGGGGTCTGGGCCTTGGGGTCTGGGGATTGGGGTCTGGGTTCTGTGTCTGGGCCTTGGGTTCTGGGTCCTGGGCCTTAGGGTCTCGGTCCTGGGCCTTGGGGTCTGGGCCCTCGGTTCTGGTCCCTGGGGTCTGGGCCCTGGGTTTGGGCCCTGGGTTTGGGCCTAGGGGTCTGGGCCTTGGGTCTGGGTTTGTGCCTAAGGATCTGGGCCCTGGGGTCTGGGCCCTAGGGTCTGTTCCCTGGGTCTGGGCCTTGGTCTGGGACCTGGCCCTGGGTTTGGGCCTTGTGGTCTGGGACCTGGGGTCTGGGCCTTGGGGCAGTGGTTGTATTTAGGTTTTGTGCTGCCCTAGGCCTGACTAAACTCGTGCACCCCTAATTTAAATTTGAGGCACCCCTTCCTGTCAAGGCCACACCTCTTCCTGGTTAATCCCCACCCTTCCTCTTTAAGCTCCACCTTTTCCTCTCTTTATATTAAAAGTGGATACCAAGTGCCTACTTGTATATTTTGTATACCATTTCAAATGTATCTATTGAGATAAATAAAATTATGAAATTTTTAAATTCAAGCATTTTTACAAAGAACAGCAACGCATGTCAAGTAAACGGGATCACAGCTGCTCTAATTGGTTGAACAATAAAATCCACAGAAACGTGCACTGCATATGAGCGTATCACAGAGCTGCACAGCAATAAAACCCACAGAAATGTGCACTGTGTATGAGCATATCACAGAGCTCCACAGCAATAAAACTCACAGTAATGTGCAGTGTGTATGAGTGTATCCCAGAGCTCCAAGGCAATAAAACTCACAATACTATGCAGTGTGTATCACAGAATCCACAGCAATAAAACTCCCAGCAATGCAATGTTTGGTGTGTGTCAGCGTATCAGAATCCACAGCAATAAAAATTCCAGCAATGCAATGTGCAGTGTGTATGAGTGTATTCGAATCCACAGCAATAAAACTCCCAGTAATGCAATGTGTGGTGTGTGTCAGCATATCAGAATCCACTGCAATAAAACTCCCAGCAAACCGAGTGTATATGAGCACACAGCAATTATTTATTCTACATTTACCGGCCTCCGTCCGCGGTAGGGCTGTGTGCAGAGTCAGCAGGGACTGTGTACAGACTCAGCAGGAGGTCCCTCCAGGCACGTTAGGATCGCGGCTGTGCCTGTGCGTGGAGCCATCTTGTCAGCAGTGGGTGCCACTACCAGAGGGTGCACCGTGGCTTTGATTCCCTTCCTGGTGGGTGTTCAGTCCAGAATAGAGTGACAGTCCATGTTAACGAAAGGGTGGGCAGCTGCGTGCGTGTCACGTGGTTCAGCCAGTCAGGTGGTACTGAGACTCAGTACCACCTGACTGGCCGACCGAGTGTGACCTGCACGCACGCAGCCTCACCAGGAGCCAGGCAGCTCAATGACAAATTTCTATCACTGCAGTGCTGGTTAAGGAAAGGTCCACTTTAAACAGCAGTAAGCAGACAGGGCTTCATATTCTGCTGATACCCCCCCTTTACCTGCCGTTTACTGTCATCTTCTCTCTCTGACACAAATCACATCCCCCACCTAGAGCTGCTACGGGGCAGGGGAGGAGCTATGGAGGAGGAGAGGGGGATTTTTATTCTATTCGATTTTATTCCATATGCAAAGGCCATGCTCCGCTGCTCGTTGTTTGAGAACACAGCTCAAAGCTGACACACAGTGACAGTGGCACCTCCTAGTACCCCTAATGACACCCAATAATCCCTGGTACCTGGGGCGGCCGCGCCTCCACCACTCCTCTAAGTACACCACTGCTCTGGTGATATGCTCACACACAAGTTTGGCGAACTGCCAGCAAGTACGGTGCTGTTTGAAGGCAGTGCAAATCCCCATAGAGAAGTAATGGTTAATCTATTCAGAGAACACCCAACAGCAGAGAAATGTCAGTGAAATACCTGATGTTCGGTGGTTTCAATCAGCAGGTTCAGGTATTCATGCGAACCCCATAGGTTTCAATGTTAAAAATAAACCACTTATTATTTTAATCTGCAGTAAAAAGTCTTTATTGATTTTTTTTTTTTAGTACCATTTAGTAATTTTTCAGAATTTTTTGGGCAAAATCCCCATGCCCTTTTTTTTAATATCGGTTCTTCTTTTTCTGTAACAGAACTTTTTATTATCAATCTTATATGTAAATTCCAGATATTTTCGTTCAGTAGTTCTTTTGAAAACAGTAGGCCACGGGTTTGCGGTGGCAGCATACAGCGGCCGACTCCATGCACTTTGGGGACCCTGTGGTGAATGGTGAATTCACTGCAGGGTGGGGAAATTTTATTCCCCGAAGTGCAGGGAACTACAGAACACCAAAATGTTGGCGTCATTTCGGTGCTCTGTGAGTAACCCAATTAGTGGTGAGGTTTTTTGTTGCCCCCTGGAAAGTGAAAGCCTAGGCGTTGCCTACCCAGGACATACTTGAAAATTAGTGACATCTCAAGGTTTCCTGCCTGGCAAAATAGATTTTTTTAGGGGTGGGGCCACCCGGTGGGCCGCCGCCCCCTGGAGAGTGCAGCCCTAGGCCTAGGCCTTGTTGGCCTAGGCCAAAATACACCAGTGCCTTGGGGTCTGGGCCCTGGGTCTGGGCCTTAGGGTCTGGGTCCTGGGCCTTGGGGTCTGAGCCCTGGGGTCTGAGCCCTGGGGTCTGGTCCCTGGGGTCTGGGTTTGGGCCTAGGGGTCTGGGCCTTGGGGACTGGGCCTTGGGGACTGGGCCCTGGGGTCTGGGCCTTGGTCTGGGCCCTGGGGTCTGGGCCTTGGTCTGGGCCCTGGGGTCTGGGCCTTGGGGTTTGGGCCCTGATTTTAGGCCTAGTGGTCTGGGCCTTGGGGTCTGGGCCCTGGGTCCGGGCCTTGGGGTCTGGGCCCTGGGTCTGGGCCTTGGGGTCTGGGCCCTGGGTTCTGGTCCTTGGGGTCTGGGTTTGGGCCTAGGGGTCTGGGCCCTGGGTCTGGGCCTTGGGGTCTGGACCCTGGGTTTGAGCCTAGGGGTCTGGGTCCTAGGGACTGGGCCTAGGGGTCTGGGACTTGGTGTCTGGGCCCTGGGCCCTGGGGTCTGGGCCCTGGGGTCTGGGCCCTGGGGTCTGGGCCCTGTGTCTGGGCCTTGGGGTCTGGGCCTTTGGGGTTTGGGCCCTGATTTTTAGCCTAGGTGTCTGGGCTTTGGGTCTTGGCCTTGGGGTCTGGGCCCTGGGTCTGAGCCTTGGGGTCTGGGCCCTGGGGGTCTGGGTTTGGGCCTAGGGGTCTGGTCCCTGGTTCTTAGGGTCTGGGCCTTGGGGTTTGGGCCCTGGGTTTGGGCCTTGGGGTCTGGGCCCTGGGTCTGGGCCTTTGGGTTTGGGCCTAGAGGTCTGGGCTCTGGGTTTGGGCCTTGGGGTCTGGGTCCGGGCCTAGGGGTCTGGGCCCTGGGTTTTGGCCTTGGGGTCTTGGCCCTCGGTCTGGGCCTTGGGGTCTGGGCCATGGCTCACCAGTCTGCTGTCTTCTTTTCTTCATCTTTTATTTAATCTTCTCCTCTTCTTCTTTTCTTCTGCTCTTCAGCCTGGGCCCTCCAGCTCAGGCGCGCAGCTTCACTGAGTGGAGGGGCGGAGCCAAAGCAAAGTGCTTGGGAGGCCCCCACACGCTGCTTGGCCCCGCCCAGCCAGCAAGTGAAGCTGCCAGGAGCCGAAGGAGACACAATGTCTACTCTGGCTCCTGCAGCAGAGACACAGCTCCGGATTCAGACTCATTGAGTCTGATACCGGAGCTGTTAAAGGGCGACGCTACTGCCGACGGGGGTCCGGGACCCCCCCGGGCCCCTTACGGCAGCATGGGGCGTAATGCCCTGATGGCGGCCCTGACTACAATCATATATTTTTCTTCTATTTGCTATATACGGAGTGAGTGCCGTATATTTTGTCCATGCAGCAAATATATTTTGTCTCCATCAGCGCTATAACCACATTTTGTATACAATAATGTCCAAGGTGCTAACACTGATTAAAATTGGTTAATTGAATGTCCTTATTGGATGAAAGTAGTCACCAGCTGCAGCTGTAACTGCTGTAACACCTCTTGGCCAGCAGGTGGTGACATAACCCTGACAAATAGGTTAATATCTGGGGTCTGGGCCCTGGGTCTGGGCCTTGGCGTCTGGGGTCTGGGCCTTGGGGTCTGGGTGCTGGGCCCTCGAGTCTGGTCCCTGGGGTCTGGGCCCTGGGTTTGGGCCTTGGGGTATGGGTACTGGGCCCTCGAGTCTGGTCCCTGGGGTCTGGGCCCTGGGTTTTGGCCTTGGGGTCTGGGCCTTGGGTCTGGGCCCTGGGGTCTGGGCCTAGGGGTCTGGGCCCTGGGTCTGGGTCTAAGGGTCTGGGCCCTGGGGTCTGGGCCCTGGGGTCTGGGGTCAGGGCCTTGGGGTTTGGGCCCTGATTTTATGCCTAGGGGTCTGGGCCTTGGGGTCTGGGCCCTGGGGTCTAGGCCCAGGGTCTGGGCCATGGGTCTGGGCCCTGGGGTCTGGGCCTTAGGGTTTGGGTTCTGGGGTCTGTGCCTTGGGGTCTGGTCCTTGGGGTCTGGGTTTGGGCCTAGGGGTCTGGGCCCTGGGTCTTGGTCTGGGCCTAGAGGTCTGGGGCCTGGGCCCTGTGTTTGGGCCTAGGGGTCTGGGCCCTGGGCCTTGGGGTCTGGCTCACCACTCCGCTGTCTTCTTTTCTTCTATCTTCTTTTCTTCTGTCTTCAGCTCTTCTTTTCTTCACCTTTTCTTTAATTTTCTCCTCTTCTTCCCGGGCCCTCCAGCTCAGGCGCGCAGCTTCACTGAGAGGAGGGGCGGAGCCAAAGCAAAGTGCTTGGGAGGCCCCCACACGCTGCTTGGCCCCGCCCAGCCAGCCAGTGAAGCTGCCAGGAGCCGAAGGAGACACAGTGTCTACTCTGGCTCCTGCAGCAGAGACACAGCTCCGGATTCAGACTCATTGAGTCCGATACCGGAGCTGTTAAAGGGCGACTCCGCTGCCGACGGAGGTCCGGGACCCCCCAAGCCCCTTACGGCAGCATGGGGCGTAATGCCCTGATGGCAGCCCTGACTACAATCATATATTTTTCTTCTATTTGCTATATACAGAGTGAGTGCCGTATATTTTGTCCTTGCAGCAAATATATTTTGTCACCATCAGCGCTATAACCACATTTTGTATACAATAATGTCCAAGGTGCTAAAACTGATTAAAATTGGTTAATTGAATGTCCTTATTGGATGTAAGTAGTCACTAGGGATGAGCTGTTCGGGTTCAGACAGTTCGGGGTTCGACCCGAACTTTGGCAGTTCGAAAGTTCGCGAATTTCGAACTTTTTGGACGTGTTCGGTTCGAGTTCGAAAAAAAAAAGAAATTTTGAAAAAAGTATAGAAAATGCTTAAAAAAATACAAAAAAATCTAGAAATAAAAAGACTCTTTACTGCAGAATATTATAAGCAACGGTTTATTAGATATTGAATTAAAAACTAATGTGTACGTGGAAAGATTATCAACTCTAAATGACCTCTTGTCATGTGCCCGCGCCCTCAGACCCCAGTTCCAGCACATACCGCATCATCGTACACTGACAACAACCAACGTCTCCTCCTTGATCCGCCGGGCTCCCTGGTTGCGTCCACGGCAAGCCGCGCATGCACGGACAAGACAGCCGCCTTTAGCTTGCGTTCCAGGGAATGGCGTCGCACACCAATGACGCAGACCCGGAAGGGAGTTCCGGATTACAGGGGAAGACGCCGGCACCTGCCTCCAATCAACCTCCCATAAAAGAAGTCGGCGGAGGGTGAGTAATCGCTCGTTTATTGTTCCCAGAATGCTTAGAGCTACCTTACCTACTGACCTCCCGTTACTGATACCTTGCTGTGAATATACGACCATCCTTGAACGCCGCCTGCCTCTTTGACCCTTTGCTTATACTTGACGATCCTTGAAACGCCGCCTGCCTCTTTGAATATCAGCCTGTCTGACGATCCCTGAACGCCGCCTGCCTCATTGAAACCTCTGCTTATGCTTGACGATTCCAGTATATCCACCTTACCAGCCTCAAAGGATATTATTACCAAGCCTGTGGACCTCCCATCAAAGTAAGATACTTCTTATATATATATATATTATACTGTCGCTAGAAGAGATCTGGAATAGAAGAACCCCCACAACCCTGACACTAGGCTTGTGCACCGATTTTTTTTTCGGTTCGATTTGATTTTTCCGATGTTTAAACTTTTCGATTCGGCTCGTTTCGACCGATTTCTGTTTCGATTCGGTTCAGTTCGACTCGTTTTTCGGGTACATTTTTTTTTCGGAATATCGACCATTTTTCGTATTTTTGTGTCACTTTGCTCGTTTTTTGTATCGACTTTTCGTGATTTCGGAAATTTTCATTTTTTCGGAACGTCTGTTCTCCTCGTTTCAAAGCAATAAATTTCGATTTGACACATTTCAAGTACATTCGAAAATTCCGAAAATATTTCGTTTCGGCTCGGAAACTTTTCGGATCTGAC
>RXON01003580.1:0-37008 GCA_009667805.1 Leptobrachium leishanense
GGTAGGCCGCAGGCCACAGGGTCAAGTTGCTTGGAGAGATAGGCCACAGGCCTTGGCCAGGAGCCAAAGTTCTGAATCAGCACTCCTGTAGCTGTTTGATTGTGTTCATGCACATACAGCTGGAAGGGCTTGCTGTGATCTGGCAGTCCCAGTGCTGGAACTTCCATTAATAAAGTCTTTAATTTCAGGAAAGTTGCTGTTTGTTGTTTTTTTTACAGAGGAAGGGGTCATGCTCTCCCCCCTTGGTGGCTTGATGGAGGGCCTTAGCAATGTCTGCGAAGTTGGGGATCCACAGGCGGCAGAAGCCTGCAGCTCCTAGGAATTCACAGACTTGTCTCCTTGTCTTTGGTTGGGGTATTCAACATACTGCTTCTTTTCTCTCTGCCCCCAGTGCACGCTTGGTACCTGTTAATTGAAAACCTACATATTTCACAGTCTGTTTACATATTTGTGCTTTCTTTTTGGACACTCTGTAACCTGCATGGCACAGCAGATGCAGCAGGGCTTTTGTGGTAGAGAGACAGTCATTTTCTGTGGGAGAAGCCAGTAATAATTCATCTACATATTGTAGTAAAACGACTTTGTCTGGCTAAGAGTTGAAAGACAGAAAATCCTGGCTGAGCGCGCATCCATTGTAGATTCTTCCCACTGAAAAATAAAAGGGGCTGGCTTGCCGGAACCAGACGGATGGGAAAAAAAAAGTCTTTTAAATCAAGCACCGTGTAATATTTTGTGTCTCCGGGAATTAATGCCAATAAATTGTATGGATTGGGAACCACAGGGTGTAGAGTTACTGCGGCTTCGTTAACCGCTCGTAAATCTTGGACTGGGCGGTACTCTTGTGTGCCCTCTTTCTGTACTGGCAACAATGGTGTGTTCCACAGTGACACGCAGAATTTCAATATGCCGTGGTCTTTAAATCTCTGCAAATGTGTCTGTATATTTTGTTTGGCTTTCTGTTGAATGTGATATTGGCTTAAAGCCACAGGCGTTGCACCAGGTTTTAAATCAACGTACACTGGGGGAATATTTACAGCCAGTCTGGGCGGGTTTTCCTCCGCCCACACCCCAGGAATTCCAAGGAGTAGTGTGTGCGGGTCCGGGGCAGCCGGCAAAGTTGGTGCTGTGCGCCATTCTTCTTCTCTTGGCATAATTACTGCAATTTTTACAGGTTGGGTGTGCTGGCTGGCTGGGCTGTACTGCCGTGTAGAGCTGCCACTCTCAGGCAGGTCTAATCGAGCATGTCCCCCGGGAAGAAATGTAATTTGGGCTTGCAATTTGCAAAGGATATCCCGCCCCAGGAGCGGGATAGAACATTCGGGCATATACATATACACATTGTATAAACAATTATTATTATTATTATTATTCTTTATTTATAAAGCGCCAGCATATTCCGCAGCGCTGTACAATAAGCACAGTATAGACAGGGTTACAATACATTGAACAACATTTGACAAACAGTACAGGAGGAGATGAGGGCCCTATTCCCGTAGGAACTCACAATCTGGGAGGGTTGGGGTTGGAAACAGGAGGAGAGGACTGTGACAATATCTGTGACAATATTCACAGAGGTCTCTCTCCCGTAGCCAAAACGGACTCTTAATACCACATCAGGAAAAAAATAAAAAAATAAAATCAGTAATCATTTAAAATACTCTTATAACAATAGAATAACTATCCCATCAGAAATTAAATAGAAATATATTTTTAATTGAATTATTAATCATAATTTTGCTATATCTTAACTATATAGAACATGAAACAGTATAAAACTATTTACTTTAATTATTTCTCGAATTACTCTTTTAATATTATCTTCTAACCGTTTTATATATTTCTATTTAATTTGTTAATAAATTTTTATTATTTTGGTAGACAATATTGTATATTATTATATACTTTAAATTTACTTCATAAAATACATGTTGTATTATAAATACGTATTATTGTTACACTCTGTAACAATATAAAAACCAGGACTCCCTTTTTTTATTTAATTCTAGCTCTGTGAACAAAACTAGAGTTTTTGGAATAATATCAACACATTACACAATATTGCTTGAAACAAACGGACAACAATACTAGACAATATAAAACTTTCTCACATATAGCCTAGATTATACAAATATATCAGCACAAAATATAAACATATATCTTGCACTCGACAGACTTCATACATTCTATTGCAGCACACAATAAAAATTAGCTAAACATACAGGGTTATCCAAAGAGCTCCGAATTGCTTGAGAAAGGTAACCGAACGCTGAAAATCAGGGTACGGTTACCTTTCCTGCCCATTCGGCTATCCAGAGAGCAGGCAATTCGCGAAATCCTGGCGAATTGCCTGAACATACGGTGCCTGTTCGGTGCCTGTTCGAGGGCAGAGAAATCCCCATGAAAAGCACTGCTTTGTCTATTCAGAGAACACAAACCAGCAGTGAAAGGTTCCCCTAATGCCCTGTCATTCGGTGGTTTAATTTGGCAAATTTATTCAGGAGAATCCCATAGGCTTCAATGTTAAAAATATTCCTGTTTTAATTCAATATCTAATAAACCGTTCATTATAAAATTCTGCAGCAAAAAGTCTCTTTATTTATAGATTTTTTAGGATACTTTAAGCATTTTTCTTATTTTTTTTTTTTTTTTTAAAAGTCCGATTTTTTTTGATTTTTTTTTTTTTCAGTTTACTTATTTTTTTTGTAACAGCCCTCTTTATTATCATTCCCTGGACCTCCTGTGAAAATTTCAGACATTTTCGCTCAGTAGTTTCTTTGCAAACAGCAGTTTCTTTTTCCCAGATTCATACAAATGGTTTTGCTAATTTATTCACTGCCTCCTCTACGTCACAGCTGCTTCGGCTCTGTGTGATTCGGCTCCTGTTCGGCTCCTGTTCGGCTCCTGTTCGGCTTTTTCGAAGGTTAATCCAGATGTTTTTGCTTGTTTTCAGCGTGCATTCGGTTAGTTTTCGTCAGTTTTGCGGCAGCTTTTCCCTGCAATTCGGGGACCTTGTGGTGCTTGCTGAATACACCGCAGGGTCACCGAAATGCAATCGGCAAAAGGAACCGAATTGAAGAGAACGAAAAGTCACCGAACGTGCGGTGACTTTTCGAATCTCTTTGGATAACCCTGATAGTAATCTTTATTCTTTATTTCTCTTTAGTTAATTTAAATTCGCTGCACAGACACATAAAGGGTTACTTTCTTTGTCCATCAGAGAGCAAAAAGTCGACTCCCCCTCTCCTCCGGGCAGACAGTGTGTGCCAGAAAGAAGGGGGGGGAGCGAATACGGAGAATCTCACTACCTCTCAGCCATTACACACTCTAAATTAATTACTTATCACACTTTACTCTTAATTGAACAGTTTGATAGATCAATTATAAACACAATCAGACAAAAACAGTCTACCATATATCATTCGATTATACAGCACACACTATTAATAACATTCTCTGACTTCATACTCACGCAGAACAGTACAGATATCACATCCGAATGATCAGTCCGAATTACATACACAAATTATACAGCACTGTAATTATTTTTTTTTTTTAAAACCTTCTAGATTACCATCTGATCTATTGATCATCTCATTTTCTTCTGGCCCAGGGGGAAGTGGGGGCTCAGAGACTCCTGCAGATCATTACATAATCCACACACAGAACTTGTAAATTATCTTTATTTATTTTACTGTTATATTAAAACACTAAATATATATATATATACTTATTTTTCTTAGTTATATCTATATTTATTTGAGGGCATACTTTTTCCTTTGTTCTACTTAATATAACAAAATAGCTTTTATCTCTTGCACAGTACCTCCACATATCTATATACAGATATTGTTCAGGATGACTATATCTCCCGGTTACCTGGGAATACACTCTCTGTATTAACTCCGGGTCCATTGACCCCTGCTCTGGCCAGTCTGGAACTAGCAATGGCATACAAATGTACTCCCACCACCTAAAGATCACATGTCAAAGACTGAGCTCCTACTTATTCCTCCCTCTAATGCCTCCCCACCTCCTGACTTCTCTATCACGGTGGAGGGTATCACCATCTCCCCATCAAACCAAGTTCGCTGTCTTGGAGTTACACTGGACTCTGCTCTTTCCTTCATCCCCCACATCAAGTCTCTTTCCTCCTCCTGCGATACCAACTGCGTAATATTTCCAGAATTCGGCCATTTCTTACCGCTGTCACCACAAAACAACTCATACACGCCATGGTAATCTCCCGACTCGACTATTGCAATAATCTCTTATCTGGCCCCCTCTGTCTCGCCTCTCCCCCCTACAATCCATCCTGAACGCCTCCGCCAGGCTAATTCACCTCACCCGCCGCTCTGTCTCTGCCGCTCCCCTCTGCGAGTCCCTTCACTGGCTCCCCATCCACTGCAGAATTAAGTTCAAAATCCTTATCCTTACCTACAAAACCCTCACTAACTCAGCGCCCCACTACCTGTCCTCACTAATCACCAAATACACCCCAGCCCGCTCCCTAAGGTCAAACAGTGACCTGCGCCTAGCTTCTCCCCGCATCACCTCTTCCCATGATAGACTGCAGGATTTCTCACGTGCAGCCCCCACTCTCTGGAACGCTCTCCCTCGTGCTGTCAGACTTTCCCCTAACTTCTCTTCCTTCAAACGCTCCCTGAAAACATTGCTATTTAGGGAAGCCTACCACCCAACTCACTGACGCAACCATCAATCACTCTCACCTTACAGTCCTCTCCTCCTGTTTCCAACCCCAACCCTCCTAGATTGTGAGTTCCTACGGGAATAGGGCCCTCATCTCCTCCTGTACTGTTTGTCAAATGTTGTTCAATGTATTGTAACCCTGTCTGTACTGTGCTTATTGTACAGCGCTGCGGAATATGCTGGCGCTTTATAAATTAATAATAATAATAATAATAATAATAATGTACACATTCCTGTTAATTTCCCTTTAGTTAACTCTACACCATAATCATATGTTGTATATAGTGCTTCAAAATTCTGCACCATATACCCTAAGGGCGTCTCACCCTTCTTCACCTTGTTGGGCTTGGATGACCCGTTACCCATTGTTACTCTTAAGAGCAGTAACCTTTTTACGATACAGATATTACTTGTTTGCAAAAACACTTGAAATTTACTGTCTGGTACTTCAGCCAACAGTTCATATATATCGGATTCGCTTCCTCCGTCAGTAGCCGGACTGCAGTCGCCTGAGCCGGAAACGTACCTTGGGAGTCCACTCTCAAGTTTGCTTTCTCGCTAGGCGAGTAGGCGCACAATCACTCACAGCACTCTCAGCAACCATTCACAAGCCATACTGTACCAGATCCTTTCAGCACAAAACAATACATAGACAATTCAACTCTTTCTACTAGCCGAGGGCACACCGTCCCTCCTTTTGGCTCCTTATACCCGTTAATTGAACTCTAACTCTTGACTGCTTGTGACTGTGCACCCCGTTCTATAACTACACTTCCGTCTGCAATTCCAATTTGCCTATGGGTAATCTACCCACCCGGCACCACTATCTCTGCAGCTACCGCTGGCCCCAATGAGCCTTCTTCACTACACGACGTCCACACTAGCACTGACTCAGGGCTCTGAGCCCAGTTACAGAAATCTCTCCTCCTTTCCTTTTGTCCACGTGTAGAAGCTTTATTTACAAACACTGACTACGACTATGCAACTCCACGTGGCTCCCTTCTCCCTCACATACAGACTCTACCCTTTAGTTAACATCCGATCCCACGGGTCCAGACACGCGCTAGCCACTCTGGCTCCTTTGCTTGTCCGTGCTTTCGGCGGTGGGTTCGGTATGCCAACAAAACCATGGCCGCGGGTCTCCTTATCCAACTACGGTTGGACGTTTCCCTTTATACCGGTATCTCCATTACACATACAAACATAGAAGACACTTTACCTATCGCCGCGCTGCTCGCTGTTTCCTCGGACTCGGTGGTGTCCCAGGGGTCCGTTTGAGACGAGATGAGGTCCACTGAACAGGAAATCCTGCTTGGCGCCTGAAGATGTCAGCTCACTTTCATCGGATGCCCAACCAGCGGGATCACTCGCACCTGCAGTCAACTGCTACAGTGTTCAGCAGTCGTTACCATGCCGGCAAAGGGCCTCGTATCCTGGCTATCGAGACCCCAAGAAATGTAACCGGAATCTGCTAGGTTCACTCGGGACGAGGCCGGACCGGACACGAGCAAGCATTGTCTGAACACGAGTCTCTTCAGGAAAGGCAAACTTTATTTGTGTCGTCACACAAATGCTCACACAGGATTGAATCGCAAAGAGTGAGCCTCGAACTCACCGTGACATCAAATCTTATACCCCAAATACATAATTAGGTACATCCGAATTAGCCCACCTCCCGGTGACACTATCCCACCCCACGTGGGTTAGTACCTCCCTTGCAAAGACATTCCATACATTGACCGTAAATTGGCAAACTTCATGTTAGTTTGACAGAAAGTGATTTGCTGCTACGCTCAATCCGGCCTGTGCCCACCTCCCTAGAGCCTGCTTATTTGTTGAAGATAAGACCTGGTCTGTTTTCTACGTTCTTCTTTGTCTCGCTGCAGGCCTCTGTGACCTTGGTGTATCCATTTGTCATCCTGTCCCTCCGTGCCAAGAGCGGCCCGGATCTTCCTCAATTTTAATTGCTTCTCTGCTAATCTAACACATTCCTAAAATTCTATGTAAGCTTCATTCTAGTTTCTACTGAAATATACCTAGTTATTTTCAAGTGAACCAATATTCTGAACAAGATGGCCGCCTGGCTCATAATGGCGACCATCTTCCAGCCTGATTCCACTTCATCTGCACATGTCAGCAATTCAAAGAACTGCACTCCAGAGCTCCTTTTCTACATTCCCCATATGCAGCAAGGAATTCTGGGTAGGATATGAAAACATTTTTTTATTTTTTTTATTTTCAAAGTTTTTATTTTGAAAAATAGTCAGCATAAGAGCATACTGCAAAGTAAAGGATGGCCGCGCAGGGCCAAGACATGTCATCAGAGAATAAACCGCAAGATAAAGCAAATAATAAAGTCATCTAATATTTAAATAAGCAAAATAAAACATCCCCTGGGGGGGGTCTCGTCTACAGAGAAACAACATAACAGAGAAACGACTGCTTGCAAGTACAGCTGTGGTCAGGGACCAAAACAAAACAATTGAGGGGGGTTGGAGAGGAAAAATTGGCAAAGGCCAGATTTGTGCCTGCCCAGGCGGGTTCCCCCATGACTCTACAGCCATGGGAGGGGGCCAGGGGGGGTAGCGGCACCAGGCCCGGGCACTCTGGGGGGCCAAACTGGGCACCAGGCCACTGTAGTACCTCCCGAAACATCCCGAATATTCCGGGAAAAAAGAAAAAGAAGAGAAAAAAAAAACCCCAAAACACAAAAATGAAGAAGGGAGGGGAATATCAATCATGGCAACTCAGCGAAGGGAGGGGGAAATGGTGGAAATAAAAGAAAAAATATATGGGAATATTACTCAGCAGTCCTGGAATGTGTAGAAAACAATAACATTTCTGATAGTATCAGCAATAGTCCACAGAAAATTCCAAAAGGCATAAGTCCTCTTAAAACAAGCAAGTGTCCTCGGAAATAAATCCTAAGGGGGAGAAAAAAATAAATAATAAAAAAATAATAGTAAAAAATAAAAAACAAAAATCCAACATCTTGGGGGGGATTGAGGGGAGTCGAATAGCGTAGGCATGCAGGGGTAGAAAGGGAACAGGCCCAGAGCCGCTACCGCAGCAGGAATGGGTTACTCAGCCAGTGTCCATCCACATGGTGTGGCGGGTGACATCGTTTGGCGTTGACCTCTCTCGATAAGCCCGGTGAACAATCAGGCTCCAGGACAGCTTGGCCGGGGCCACACAGTAACGGCTGGGCACACGCCCCATCTCCCCAATGGAGCCAGCAGTAGCACCAGGCAGCCTCATCATCGCGGATCGCACCCGAGGGCCAGCAAGAAGCGCCTCGAGGGCATCCACCGCCACCACCAGCACAGCAGCCCCTGACCTGTCTCCCACGCTTCGGTCCTCCTCGATATCAATAAGCGCAGGAGGAGCCTCGGGGACCAAGACCTCCACCATCAGCTCCGTAGGTACCGGTTCGAATTCGTCATAATGTACCGCAGTTTCAGTGGGGAAGTCTTCTTCGCGGTAAACGTGCAGGGTCACCCCCGCTGTGCTGTCAGCCATAACCTCCGCTTCCCGTCTTTTGTCTCCACACAGCACCGCCATTAGCTTAGACCAGGAGCCTTTCGTCAGCGGACTCCCCTCCATCCACCAGCCTCCTAACAGCCAATCGCCCAGGTCTCAGGTGTCCACAGGGGTAGGCTGGAACGACGAGGGGTAGGTCCCAGCAAGCCAGAAGGTAGGCCTCAAAATGGCCACCGGCAGCTCGTATTCGCCGGGAGACTGGTCTCTCGTCCGGATGGGGGGACTAAACGGCCTCCGGACAATGCTAATCCGACGGCCAGCTCCTCAGGCACCTTTAAGTATAGCAAATGCCTGAAATAGAGTCCTCTGAAGGCACCGAAAAGGAGAGGACATGTGGAGCTCCACTAGAACATGTCCGCTCCTCTGAACAGCCGGCCACGCCCCCCCATGCAAACATTTTAATGCTGTAATAAGCAGTGAGGGACAGGGAGAGACTGGAGACTACCAGAAATAAAATTCTGAGAAAAATAAATAAACTGGCTCCTAACTTTTTTTTAGCTGGCTCCTAGATTCAAAGTAAATTCGTCAAGCCCTGGGTTAATGAAGGCATTGTTTTACCAGCTTCCCTTTCAAAAAAGTTTTTTTTGAGGCGCCGGGGTTTAACCCTTTCACTGCTGAGGACGTGTGGGGAAAGTCCTCATTGACTCCTAGGGAAAGTTCGGGGTGGAAATGGGAGGTTCCTTTGAACCCCGATATCTCCCGACTGTTGGCAGCTAGCAGGGTCATTTTTGATATCATTAGAAAGGCCAGAGCATGGCCTTTCCAATGATACCAAACACGACCATGTTGAAAGTAAAGAAAACTGTATTTTTCTTAAGACGTGAAATGGCTCAGCAGAAAAGGGGTTAATGTCTGCCTCCTAGATGGTGATTGGCTGGGGATTCAAACCAGTCTCTTGGATGGAGTTCTAGAAGTCTGTGATGTCACAATTGGCCTATAAATAGGCCTGCCAGTGGAGTAGGTGCTTCAGGGGTGTGATGATTGTCACGCTATCCATTAAGTCTCACGCCCTGACCGGCCTTTGGTAGTCTTTGGGCTTGGCGTTCGAGATGAACACCTAAATAAAATGGTTAAAAAAATCCTCCTCCTCCTCCTCCATGTTCGAGATTTTTTTGCAAAAACAATTTGATCCTTTTTTTTAAACGTTTCTGTTTTCTGTAACAACCCTTTTTATTATCATTCATTGGATCTTCTATGTAAATTTCAGACATTTTCGGTCAGTAGTTTGTTTGCAAACCGCGTTTCACTCTTGAAAACATTCATGCATACGTTTTTTTTTACACTCCATTCGTCTGCGGTGTCGGATTTTTCCGTCGGCTGCTGCTCTGCGCTGATTGGATCCTGCTCGGGTTTCTCCGGCATGTTCGGCGGGGTTGATCCAGATGTTTTTGCGGGTTTCGGTGTGCATTCGCCTGGGTTTTGTAGTTAGTTTTCGGCGGGTTTGCGGCAGCTTTTCCCTGCACTATGACGGCCCTGTGGTGCTTGCTGAATACACCGCAGGGTCGCCAAAATGGGATTGCCAAATCGCACCGAAATGAAGAGAACGAAAAGTCAATGAACGTGCGGTGACTTTTCGATTCTCTTTGAATAAACCTGATAATGTTAATTCTGCAAAAGTGTGTGTAGAGTTTACACTCTCGAAATCTTGTCTTTTAAATGTAACGTTAGACCACTAAAAAAGGTATTCTGGTGATTTTGGCAACTGGACTAACATGGCCAGTTCGATATATTTATATATATATATATCCTTGAAAAAGGCCCTTATGTGGGCCAAAACGTCAGAGTTTTAATGCATTGTTGAATAAACTTGAAAGTTTTATATCTACAAGTCCGTGAGTGCTCCCATCTTTGGTGTGTACACATTTTTTCAGGATTCAGCACCACGGCAACTGGTACCTAAAGCGCTGTGCTCAAGAGATTGGAGAATAGATAGAGATGGGAGATATATATCTCTATCTTATTTAGGTTGTGGTGGAGGGCAAAAATGAGATTAAAAGCCTCCACACTGCAAATAATAAAGTTTATCATTGCAGAGGCCATTTAGATGTCACAGCAATTCAAATAACTGCATAACAAAGCTCCTATGCTACATTTCCGATAAGCAGCATGGAACTCTGGGTAAGACATGCAAATGACATCTGCAATTTTATTTCCTTTTTTTTTTTGCATCTTGGATCTGTTTTAACACAGAACCCTTCAATCAATGCCGTGCCATACTAGTTGCATAAACCTGCTCTCTAGTATGACATGGCATTGATCGAAGGGTTCTGTGTGATGTAAAAAAATGGGAAATTGCAGATGACATTTGCATATCTTACTCAGAGGTATGTGCTGCATATGGGGAATGTAGCACATGAGCTCTGAGAAGCAGTTCTTTTAATTGCTGTGATGTGTAAATGGCCTCTGCAGTAATAAACGATCAGGGTTATTCAAAGAGATCCGAATTGTGGCCAAAAGGTATCTGAACAGTGAAATTCAGCTTACGGCTACCTTTCCTGGCCATTCGGCTATTCAGAGAACAGGCAGTTCACCAATTCCTGGCGAATTGCCTGCACATACGGTGCCTGTTCGAGGGCAGTGAAATCCCCATAGAGAAGCAATGCTTCATCTATTCAGAGAATAATGTACAGAAGTGAAACGTTGCCGAAATGCCCTGCCATGTTTCATTCGTCAGGTTTATTCAGGCGAATCCCATAGGCTTCAATGTTAATAATATTCCCGTTTTAATTAAATATCTAATAAACCATTGATTATAATATTCTGCAGTAAAAAGTCTCTTTATCTATAGATTTTTTTTATGATCTTTTAGGCATTTTTTCTGCGAAAATAATTTTTCCATTTTTTTAAATCTTTTTTTCTTTTTTCTGTAACAGCCCTTTTTATTATCATTTATTGGATCTTATACGTAAATTTCAGACATTTTCGTTCTGTAGTTTCTTTGCAAACGGCGTTTCACTTTTCAAACATTCAAGCGTACGTTTTTTTTTTTCACTCCATTCGTCTGCGGTGTCGGGTTTTTCCGGCGGCTGCTCGGGTTTCTCCGGTGGGGTTAATCTAGATGTTTTTGTGGGTTTCGGTGTGCGTTCGCTGGGTTTTGCGGTGAGTGTTCGCCAGGTTTGCGGCGGCTTTTCCCTGCACTACGACGGCCCTGTGCTGCTTGCTGAATACATCGCTGGGTCGCCGAAATGGGATCGCCAAATCACACCGAATTGAAGAGAACGAAAAGTCACCGAACGTGCGGTGACTTTGATCCTCTTTGCATAACCCTGTCTATATATAAATGTTGTTACTTTTTATGGATAATTTGTATGTACCTTTTTATGGATGTTAATGACCTATAAACAGCTGCACATTCCATACTCAAAAGAATATTTTTTCACTCTCCACAATGTATTTGTGTTGTAAATGTTTGAGAAAATTACATTAATAAAGGAACAGACTATCAAATAAATGTATCCTCCCTTCATCCTTAAATAATTGCGCGGGTGCTGCTGACCACATCTGCACAATTATTATTATTCATATATTTATTTAAGTTCAATTTAAATATTCAACTTTTTTCCAGCTCCTCCTCCTCTTCGTCACGGGGCTTCCAAATGCAGAAAGCCATGGAGCTTCTTATGCAAATTGTGTACCGTACTTCCATACGTAAACTACACAGATTGTGTTCTTTGGTGCTGCGGCGGGGTATTTAAATTCCTGTAGGCTGAGTGACAGCTGTGTGGCCAGGGAAACCCTTCCCTTCGCAAAGCTGTACCAGCCAAATGGAGCTGCAGGGGAATGAAGGAGAGGGAGGGGGGGGGGACACCAGACACAGCCTGACCACTTTAATAAGTTGAAGTTGTCAGGGTGCGTAAATTGTCCCTTTAAATACATTGTGAAAATGCTGGTCACAATTATATATATATATATATATACACACACACACACACACTTTTGGTCAGTTGTTATCCAATTACTCTGAACTTCTGACATGTCACAAATACAGAATCCAAGGTGCAAAAAGGAGGTTTCTGTTTAGATGTCAGATTTTGATACCGTCACAGAAAGAATAAACCAAGAAATATAGAACGATGAAATTTTGGCAGGAATGTAAAATAAAAAATGAATTACCTTCTTGAGTCTATACAAAGGAAGAACCACAGGTGTAGATGTGGTTATTGTTAAAAAGAGCACTTGACAAAGGCTCCAGTAGGGAGCTGAAATGTTGCAAGTGAAGTGTGCCGGCTGGGTGGAGCAGAGGTAACATCAGTGGTGTATTTAAACTCGTGCACCCCCTAATTTAAATTTAACACACCCCTTCCTGTTGAAACCACACCCTTCTTGTTAAAGCCCCACCCTATTTAGGCTCCACCTTTTTCTTAGACCTCCGCCTCTTCCTCTCTGTATATTAAAAGTGGATACCAAGTGCCTAGTTGTACATTTTGTGGTTTTGTATATCATTTCCATGCCAAACTAAAGAGGGGCTGAGCATTATGGGAGATGTAGTAATATGCGGAATATGCTGGCGCTTTATAAATAATGAATAATAATAATAATAATGTAGTTCCAACACATCTGTAGCACCAAGGTGGCTGACCCTGCTTTAAGGTTTGTGCCCATCCCAATGGAGCAACATACGATCGGAAGGCACTGCTCAAGGTGCTACAGCAGTAAAATTATGTATGTAGGTGGCATCTTGTAGAAATAGTCACACCTCAGTTATTCTTTCAGTGGTCGTACCAGGGCATCGGCAGAAAGAAAAAGAGGATTATGCTAGCAGCATGGAAACGAGAGCTGCGTGCTTTCTATCTGTAGATGGGAAATGGTTGGATGTTTCAATCGGTGATACAATTCAGGATTATATTTTCAACAAGAATCTCATCGGTCTGAAACAATATTGTTTTGTGAAGGACCAAATATGTCAAGCTGAACAGTAAATATCGAGTGGCTTCCCAGAAAAATGATTGCCTTCTGCGTAACGATTCCCTTTAACAAGGCCGCGAGTCAGCGGTGTGTATCTACTGAAAATAGTTTCTAATTGTTTTATTTTTGCTAATGTTTGTGTCACGTTTCCTGTGTTCATAGAGAGACACTATTCTTGTATCCTCGGCGTTGGGTGCCAACTCTATGAAATGCCAAGAACGCTACTAATAGTACTGATCTACTCAGTCAACACATCCAGACTCGCCTTCACAATCTGTTCCATGAAAAGAGACAACTTCCATTCACCAACTGTCAAACGCTCACTCAACATATACACAATGAAAAGAAACCTTCTAAATCTAGTGGAATGCACATTCATAACTAATTACTATAATGCATCTGCCACAACCTATGTAGAGATCATTAAACTGGTTAATTGGCAGCAAGGTTTTATAGGATCCAGTGTGGAAGCACAAATATGGATGAGGATTTCGATAAATCTGCACAACAGAACAGCGTTTTCCCACATAAATCATATCTCATTCTTGGCACAGCTCGGCAGAATTTATAAAATAATCTGGTGTGGTCCTTATAGGCCAGTGAGGGTGAACCTTGGCACCCCAGATGTTTCTGAACTGAAGTGTCCCATGATGCTCTGCCATTCTTAACCCTTTCGCTGCTGAGGCTTTTCCCGCCCCTGTGCTGAGGTAATTTTTACCGGTTTTTGCTCATCATGTTTAAACGTGTTTTGAAGGCTTATTTTAGTATATGACCCAGACATATTATATATCGTTCTTTCCGTCAGACTCGGTAGATTCATAATATGTCATTATTATATGTATACGTCATGACCTGTCTGTATATTATAACAAAAAATGCAATAAAATATGTATTTTCAATAATTTACAATGTGTAAAGTGTTTTTTTTCACATTTTAACATGCGAGCAATTGCGGTTATATTTTGTATGGGGTGCGCTTGTTAAAAAAATTAGAGATGGGGTCTCGTTACATTTTTTTGGGGGAAAATTACACTATTTTTAACAAACGCACCGCATACAAAAATCGTTAGTGCAGCATCATTGTTCACATTATAATTGAAATGGGAACAATATTGCTGCATTAACAAACCAAAAAAAAGAAAAGAAAAGTGTTTATTTTTTTTTTAAAAATTCTTTTTTAATTTCTTTTTATTTTTCTTTTTTTTTTTTTTACAAAATTTTTCACTTTCATGTTTGGTATCGTTGGAACGGCCATGCTCTGGCCGATCCAACCATACCAAAATTTAACCCCTAGCTGCCACGGATCGGGAGATAGGGAGTTCATTGGAACTCCCTATCTCCACAGTTTGTGGCAGTTAAGGGTTAAGTCCAGGACTGGCGTCATCGTGCTACGCACGATGACGCCAGTCCTCAGGGGGAGTTCCCGGAGGCTTGGCCGACATCCAAGATGTCGGCCAGCTCCGGGAAAGGATCGCAAACCGGCGCTTTTCAGCGCCGATTCGCGATCCAGCTCCCCAGGGGTTAATGCCAGGCATCATTTGGAAGGGCAGGCTGTGCCCTTCCAAATGATGCCTGGGTTAACCCCCGCAGAGCCGCCGATCGGGAGGGAGAGAGGTCCGAAGGACCTCCCCCTCCCTTTCAGGCGCCTCCTCCGCACATGCGGGGGGGGCGCCTGAATTTGGTGTCATCACGCTGCCGCGATGACACCAAATTCCGGCGGCTGCTGTTCCAGATGCCGGTCTGACATCCAGGATGTCAGCCCGCACCGGAGGGGCCAGCGATCGGCGGAACCCGGCCGAACGCTGACCCCAATGGGAGGACGCGCTCAGCGCGTCCTCTGCATACCAGCGGGAATGCTGAGGACGCGCTGAGCGCGTCCTCAGCATCGAAGTGGTTAAATCGGACCAAAACTAGCAGGTCTATTCAAAGAAAGGTGACGCTCAGGAGAACAGCGGCGTAGCGTGGGTTGTCGGCGCCCGGGGAAGGCAAGCATTGTGTGCCCCCCAACCTGTGGACACGGTAACACCCTGATTCCCTTCCACCAGTAGAGTATTGACCCCTTACCCCACAAGCACATGTATTGTATATTAACAAAATACTGATATAATAAAAAAATGAAACACACATGCCCCCCACACTACACCACTGCTACCAGTCACCCTGTCCCAGTACACCCTAGCATAGTTCCGCTCACACTATACCCAGTCACCCTCTCCCAGTACCCCCAGTCACCCTCTCCCAGTGCCCCAGTCGCCCTCTACCTCAAGTACCCCAGTCACTCTCAGTACCCCCACTTTCTCCCAGTACCCCCAGTCACTCTCTCCAAGTAGCCTCAGTTACTCTCTCCCTCACGTACCCCCAGTCACTCTCTCCCAGTACCCCCACTTTCTCTCCCAGTACCCCTCAGTCACTTTCTCTCTCAGTACCCCTCAGTCACTTTCTCTCCCAGTACCCCCAGTCAATCTCTCTCTATCCAAGTACCCCCAGTCACCCTCTCCTTTATCCCCAGTACCCCCTCACTGTGTGTTGGTTACGCTGCTCTGGTATCACAGTGTCACCTGTGTGGAGTTGCTGGTGGCTCGGGGAGAAACTGTCCAGGGGGCTTAGTGGAGATCGGATTTTAAATGTGCTGCAGGGCAGGCGCCTCCCTCCCACCTTCCTGTTCAGCGGCTGCAGGGCTGCCAGCGACGGGGGCTGGCACAGGGCTTCAAGGGGGGCTGTCAAGCATGGTGCAGGGTGTTCCGTCGGATAATGCTGTGCTGCTTCACATGACTCATGTCAGCATTAAGGAAGAGTCAGAACAGGACTAGAATTTTCTGTCCTGGTCCTCTCTTCTGGACGCTGACTGCTATGTCACCGCCGGCACCGCAAAACTGGCAGCTGCCCATGCAAGGCCCTCTCACGGACACCAGTGTCTGTGAGCGGATACCTTGCTGATTCCTGCTGGAAAATATTAGTGGTTCAAATTTCTTTTGAAATTTTGCACCCCCCTAAGAAAATTGCGCCCGGGGCGACCGCCCCCGAGGTCACCCCCCCACTACAGGACAATGACTGGAGAAGTGAAAATTCTAGGTCAAAATAGCCAAACCAGAAAAATTCTCCCATTTATCTCTTTTTCCAAATTGACTATTTGGTTTTTACCTTTCTTTGAATAACCCTGATAGTCCCAAAACATCTCGGGTGTCAAAGTTCACCATCACTTTTATAGGCTATAGAGTGAAAGAATCTTAATAAATTGACGAACAAATTACTCTGTAATCTTATGTTGGCCACACATTGCTACATAGTCCAAATGTCATTTGGTCAATGGTCAATTGTTGGCGAAGGTCGAACATATTAGGGCATTGGGAGAAATGACAGCCTTACTGACCGATACCCACAGTCTTTTTCTAGCCCCATGGAAATCATTATACCTCTGCCCCTGATAAAGACATGGGGCCCTATTCCCTCCATAACGCTTAAATGGGGACACTAAACAGGGAAAACCTGCGCCTGCAGGTTTTCCTGTAGCGTCCCCATTTTAGCATTAGATTCTGTGGCAGGCACCACTTCAGCACCTTGCCCCAGGAAAGCATTGCTACCCTCAGTGATCCTCGCGGTAGCATTTCCATGCCACAGCAAGTATCACCTCCTGGAATCCCTAGACCTCCATGTAGAGTTGCACTGTGGGCTGAAAGCCCCGTGTGATCTCGCTTTCGCAAGATTGCATAGCGCCACAGTGTGGTCGTGAACAGAGACTGGGAACTATCGTTTTCCAGTCTTACTCTGCTCATGGTGGCCAGAAGTGGGGGATCAGGCCACCGTTTCTGCCGCAGGATGAGAGGCGAGTATCTAATTTATTGGAAGGGGGTGCTAACGGATTCTGCACCAGCTTTTAGGTGTCGCTAAATTTTTGTTTTTGTGAACCAGCGCGTTCAGAATTTCTGCAATGTCTAATTTTTTCATGTACTTGAAAGATTTAAAAATCAATAAAATTTTGTGATTTAACCACTTCGCTGCGGAGGACGTGATCAGCGCACTTGAAGCGCGTCCTCCCATTGCAGCCGTGATCGGCTGGGATTCCGGCCGATTGCTGCAGCCCCTCAGTGCGGGCTTTCATCTTGGATGTCACAGCCTGCCCTTCCAAGCGGTGGCTGCCTTTAACCCCTTGAGGGCTGGATCGCGATTCGGCACCGACAGGCACCAGATCGCAGTCCCCTTCCGTGCTGGCCGACATCTTGGATGACGGCCAAGCTTCCGTTATCTCCCCCTGCCTACTGGCGTCATCGCGCATAGCACGATGACGTCAGTTCGGGAGTTAACCCCTAGCTGCCACATATGGTGGAGATAAGGGGTTCATTGTAACCCCCGATCTCCTGACCCAAGGAAGCTAGGGGTTAATGTTTGGTATCACTGGAACGGCCAGAGCATATGCTTTCTACTGATACCAAATATGACCATGTTAAATGTAAATAAAAAAATTAAAAATAAAATTAAAATTGTTTTTTTTTTACTTTTATTAATGCAGCAATATTGTTCCCATTTCAATTATAATGTGAACAATGATGCTGAACTAACGATTTTTTTTCTATGGGGTGATGTTTGCTAAAAATCACGTAATCTTTCCCCCCCCCCAAAAAAATGTAGCGAGTCCCCATTTCTAATGTTTTTAACAAGCGCACCCCATAGAAAATATAACCGCAAAGGCTCACAGGATAAAATGTAAAAACAACCACTTTACACGCTGCAGATGATTGAAAATTCTAATTTTATTGCACTTTTTTGGCAGGCCATGACGTATACATATAAAAATGATATATTATGAATCTGCCGAGTCTGCCAGAAAGAACGATATATAATATGTCTGGGTTGTATAATAAAATGTAGCTTCAAATCGCGTTTAAACATGATGAGCGAAACCGGTAAAAATGAGCTCAGCACACAGGGGTTAAATGGCTCAGCAGCGAAAGGATTAAAAAAATAATAACCTTGTGATATTCTCTGCTATTTCAAGCCAACCTGCCCCCCCCCCCCCTACTGTTCATTGTGAAGGCAGGGCTATTGGCCACAATGTATCTGGGGTTAGTTGGAAGACCCATCTGCACCCGCCATACAATGACAACCCTACCCGCCCAAGGCAATCTGAGCCCCCCATTCTGGTCCCACAGGAAAGGAAGCGTATCAATACTTTACCATTACAATAAAAAATGCTTTTAATACCCCATTCAAATAGTATAACAAAACTAAAAATAAAATCTAAAAATATTGTAACGTAAATATTTAATAAAATTTAATATGTAATAAAAATACATCCTGCAAAAACATAATATTAACCCCTTAAGGACGGGCCGGTGTAACACTATCAGGGTTATTCAGAGAGCGGTGAAAAGCAGAATGACTGGAGAATGGAAAATTCTAGGTCAAAATAGCCGATTTGGAAAGTGAGATGAATAGGCGAATTTTTCTGGTTTGGCTATTTTGACCTAGAAGTTTCCATTCTCCAGTCATTCTCCTGCTTTTCACCGCTCTCTGAATAACCCTGATAGTGTTACATTTTCTCTTGCATGCTACTTGTGATGGAATGAGGAATGGCTGTACAAGAAATATATGTATAAAATGTATATATACACAGCACGTTTCCACTTTCCTCAGATCAGCACTTATCACTTTGCCACAACTTTTGATTGAAGTAGTGAGCACTGTAGCAGATTAGAGATGGGAGATGGGGCAGATTAGATCTGTATTTCTATCTATACAAGGGTCTGCCTGTGTATATGTGTCTAAGTGCCTGTTCATACATATCTCCTCCATATAGAGTCATATTCATATTTGTGTCTGACCATTTGGGAAGTGTGTCTCTGTGTCCACAGCTGTTGCGAGTGGGTGCTAAAATGTAATTAAAATGGTTAGCTTTCTCCCCTGGGGATGGATATCACACGTGGCTGTAAAAGGGAATGTCTTTGTGAACTGACATGTCGTGTAGCCAGTTAGTCGCACCTTGGGAGCCAACCTGGCACCAAGATTTAGGCCCTATCTTCAAAGACAGGAAGCACATCCTTGATCCCTGGGGGGAAGATGGACACCTTTGGGCAATTAAAGATTAACGTCGAAGCATACTGAGCATGCTCCGGAGAGGGGAACTCTGGGATATGTAGTGCAGGAGGCTGGGCCATTTGTGGGTGGGTTTTGGAAGGACCAGGAAGTGTATAAATTCTGAAAACTGGCCATGTGCTATGGCTGATCACTTGGGGTACATTCGAAAGATGGCTGATCTGTCCATGCTTCTATCTCCAGGCCTCAGGAGGCACCGATGCTAGCTTACTGATTAGTTCGTCGTAAGTAATGCTCTGTGGTTAACCCTTTTCTTTTATTTGCTATAATTTCTCCTGTAACAAATGCACTGTGATTATATATATATATCTTTGTTCTATATCATTAATAAGCCTAATCTATTTAAGTTCTGCTTCTGGCTGATGAGATCCACGCTAACTAAGAGATTGGAGCAATTGCTGATTTTTTTAAGCTCGGGTAGATACGAAAGTGTGCATTGCGGTTGCCGGGGGACGGTAGGGATAGGAACAGTGTGGTTGCTTAGCCCTGCGACTCTCGCTGCGACGCGCGTAGTGTCCATAAGGACTGGTGGCAGCGTAACTAATAGAATCGGGAAGCGAGCCCAGGGATTGTGGGAGACATAGTCATTACCCGCGTCAAGAGAAGACTTGTACTGCGTTGCAATCCTGGGATCATTGTATCGCGCTCTGCGCCCCTGTTGCGAGAGAGAAGTGCGTAGAGACAGAGAGTGGGTGGCGTAACCCGGCGTCTTTCGCAGCAGCGCTTAGGGGTCGTGACAAGCACTATATCAGGTTTATCCACAAAGAGTCGATATGGCCCCGAAATGTCACCGAACAGGGCGTTTCCCCATATGGTGAATTTCGGGGCCATTCGACTATTCAGAGAGCAGGCAGTTCACCAAATTTTGGCTAATTGTCTGCACATACGGTGCCTGTTTGACGGCAGTGAAATCCCCATAGAGAAGCAATGCTTTGTCTATTCAGAGACACCGAACAGCAGTGAAAAGTTGCTGAATTGCCCTACTGTTCGGTGGTTTCATTCGTCAGGTTTATTCAGGTGAATCCCATAGGCTTCATGTTAAAAAAAATTCAGTTTTAATCCAATATCTAATAAACCGTTTATTATTTTAATCTGCAGCAACTAGTCTCTTTATTTATTGATTTTTATGATCTTTTAGGCATTTTTCAGGATTTTTTCGGAATCATTTTTCTCCTTTTTTATAGCTTTTTTTTCTTCATTTTTCTGTAACAGACCTTTTAATTATCATTCATAGGATCTTATATGTAAATTCCAGGCATTTTCGTTCAATAGTTTTTTCCAAACAGCATTTCAACTTTGACACTTTCAATCGTTTTGTTTTTTTTGCTCAGGGTCTGCATTCTTTTGCTGTTGGTCCAAACGTCTAATTAATTTGATAGTTTAAGGCTGGGGTCAAACGAACGCATTATTCGCAGCGACAGTCAAAAAGTGCGTCCGAACGCATTGACGTATTTTTTCACGGAATGTGCAAAAAACGGTCAGACGACGCGCATTTTCGTGCTTGATTTTTTTTTTTACGCATCGTCAATAAAACACTTTTTGCGTCTGGACGTTTTGTAGGCTGGACATTAGCAGCGTCTGACATCTAATCACGCACACACGCCGCTATGCCGTCACAGCGCACTCGGTACGTCAGTACTAGCGGTTCTGCGTTCTCGAAAAAATGCGTTCATTTTCCACTTGCGTTGCGCGGCCGGACTTTCGTGCGGCCGTACTTCGTATATTGGCCGTCATTGTCTGTCATTTGCTGCTACTGCGGCCGTGATTAAGTGCGCCTTTAAACACACGTTAAAAATGCGTTAGTCTGACCCGAGCCTTAATTTAGAGATACATAAGAATCCGTGGATCCGTTTTTGACCGTGGGAAGAGGGGCAACCTTCAAACACACACACACACACACACACAACTTCTTTGTAAGGCTGGGAAAAACCGCAGCTGTTTTCGTGGTTTAACTTATCACCCTCAAAACCCCCGAGTCAGGGTCAATCACCATAAGATGTTAATTAGCAGTTGCAGGGGCCTTTCCCACTGTATTTTTAATGGAACCAGCAACAAACGGACTTTTTTTGTGGCAGTTCTTCTCAAAATTTTTTATGCCTGGCCGATATTTTTTTTAGATGGAAGCAGAGAAATTGCACGCGACAAATATTCATTTTAAAAAGCATTTAGAAAGCACCTCTATCAAGATCTGGTACATCCTGAGCGGCTGCCGATATCTTCCACACACCCGAGATGCGATTGTTCTTAAGCTTCCTCCCTCCACTGGAAACAAAATCATTTAAGAGAGCCGGAACGCGGCTTTATTGTTAAATAATGGGTCTCCTGTGGTGCATGGTGGGAATTTTTTTTTTTTCTGAAAAATAAAATGGATATTTCCTGATGTTTGGGTACTTTCCATAGTAATGGAAACTTTGATCTAAAAATATTAGACGGGGCGTATAGTTATTCCCAATGGTATTATGGCTCATTGATTATCATGAAAATTACGAATCGTTATCCAACAAAGCCAAGGGTGAATAAAGAACGTAACCTACCTATCCATCTAGTCTATCCATCGAATCCATATGTCGAAGCCATCCATCTGTCAGGGTGGCACCTGGCGTGTGCCATGGTGGGACCCAAGTTCATGGTGAGGGGGTCTGAGCCCAGTGTGCAGGGACACACGGATGGTACCTTTGTGTAAACAGCCACTGGGAGATCCAAGGCGCAGTACAAGAGGGTATTTCCAGAGAGTGTAGTCAAAGGGGTGAATCGAGGTCAACGGTTGGTACAGGGCAGCAATCGGTAGGCAAGCGGGTCTGGTACATGGTAAAGCAGGAGGAACACAGCAGTAGGTCTGAACACTAGCAGAGTTTGGCTTGCAATACAGAGTCACATTGGATGGGGGGGTGGACCTTTATTCCAGCAGGTAGGGGTGTGGTGTGTTTGTTTGATTAACTCTCTCAGGGCTGAGCATGGGCAGCACTTTCAAACACCTGCCCACATGCAGCACGGATCCTGACACCATCTAATCTATAGGGTGACTCAAATAGATCCCAACCTAGGGCCCTATTCCGTAGTTAACGGTAAAATGGAGATGGTATAAGCAGGATAATGTGCACTTGCAGATTTTCTCTTACCGTCTTCCTTTTACCATCGAATTCCGGGGTAGACGCCTTCTTGCCACTTCACCTTCGGAATGTAGCACAAAGCTGCCCAATACCAGCAGTGGCGCAGCGCTGCGAGTATCAGCTCATTGAGTCCATAGGACTCCATGGAGCTTTGCGCCTCCTGGCGGCGAGCTAGATCACACAGAGTTTCGGGGTGATCATGGAGGGAGACTAAGAACTATTTGTTCCTAGTCTCACTCTGCTCCCGGTGAGAAGAAGCGGTGTATTGTGCCTCCCGTTTCATCGTGGGGTGAGTGTGGGATTTATTGGGAGGGTTAGGTAAGCGTGCTATATGAGTGGGCATTCGCAAGATCATTTAACACCAGCTTTTAGGAGTTGGTATTTCACCCTGAAATACTGTCTCCGTGTGGAAACGGAGGCTACTTTGGAATAGCCGGTGCTTTTACGCGGAGGTTACAATTTACATCTTCCATAGTAAGTATAGGAGACGTTAATGTACAGTAACCTCGCTCAGGGACACGGCTACATCCAAGCTCAGCTTGCAGCAAGAATGGAATATATTTACCTGTCAATAACTAGCTACAGGAGACATTATCAGGGTTATTCAAAGAGCTCCGAATTGTGGCCGAAAGGTAACCAAACACTGAAATTCAGGGTACGCTTACCTTTCCTGGCCATTCGGCTATTCAGAGAGCAGACAGTTCGCTAAAGTTGGTAAATTGCCTGCACATACGGTGCCTGTTCGTTGCCTGTTCAAGGGCAGTGAAATCCCCATAGAGAAGCAATGCTTTGTTTATTCAGAGAACACAAAACAGCTGAGAAAAGTTGCCGAAATGCCCTGCCATTCAGTAGGGATGTGCGTTTCGGGTTTCGGAATTTCGGAATCTTCACGAAATTTCCCGATTCGTGTCTTCGGATTCGGCCGAATTTCCGAATCGGATCGGACCCGAAAACCGACAGATCCGAAAAGTTTTCTGAGCCGAAACGAAAAATTTTCGGATTTTTCGAATGGACTTGAAATGTGTCAAATCGAAATTTATTTTTGCTCTATTCATGATTTCGGTTCCATTCGTGATTTCAGTTCCATTTCGGTAATTCTGGACATCGTATATTTAACTATTATCGGTTATATCGCTGATTCTGTAAATTTTGTATTTGTAAATGCGTATCACTTGTTTCTTGTGGCATTCGGGTCAGTTTAGCGTTTTTTAAATCGTTTTGTTCATTTTTTTTGTTCCTTGGCTTTCATACCATTTTAATATGATTAAATAAAGTTGTGAAATGTATATTCAATTATTCATAAGAAAAAAAGGATCTTTATTTAATAAAAAAAAAAACACAATAGAATCGCCAGAATTATTGTATCGACGGAATGAATTATCGGATCCGAAAAACAAACTGAAAAGACGAAAATTTCCGAAATCATGAAAAGTCGATACAAAAAACAAGCAAAGTGACCCGAAAACACGAAAAATGGTTGATATTCCGAAAAAAAATGTACACGAAAAACGAGCCGAACCGAATCGAAACAGAAATCGGTCGAAACGAGCCGAATAGAAAATTTTAAACATCCGAACAAATCGAACCGAATCGAACCGAAAAAAAATCGGTGCACAAGCCTACCATTCAGTGGTTTCATTCAACAGGTTTATTCAGGCGAATCCCATAGGCTTCAATGTTAAAAATATTCCCGTTTTAATTCAATATCTAATAAACCGTTGATTATAATATTCTGCAGTAAAAAGTCTCTTTATTTATAGATTTTTTAGCCATTTTTCCGGATTTTTTAGCGAAACTCTTTTTCTGTTTTTTTTTAAATCGTTTTTTTTATCTGTAACAGCCCTTTTTATTATCATTCATTGGATCTTATGTGTAAATTCCAGGCATTTTCGTTCAATAGTTTTTTTGCAAACAGCGTTTCACTTTTCAGACAAGCGTACTGTTTATTTTTTTTCACTTTTTTCACTTTTTTCACTTTATTTATTTTTTCACGTCTGCGGTGTCGGCTTTTTCCGGCGGCTGCTCTGCGCTGTGATCGGCGGCTTCTTGGGTTTCTCCAGCGTGTTTGGCGGGGTTTATCCAGATGTTTTTTTGCAGGTTTTGGTGTGCGTTCGCCGGGTTTTGCGGTGAGTGTTCATCGGGTTTGCGGCGACTTTTCCCTGCACTTCAACGGCCCTGTGGTGTTTGCTGAATACACTGCAGGGTCGCCGAAATGGGATCGCCAAATCGCACCGAATTGAAGAGAACGAAAAGTCACCGAACGTGTTGACTTTTTGATTCTCTTTGAATAACTCTGTATGTGTAATGTTTAGGGATGAGCTGTTCGGGTTCAGACGGTTCGGAGTTCGACCCGAACTTCGGCAGTTCAAACGTTCGCGAATTTCGAACTTTTTGGGTGTGTTCGGTTCGAGTTCGAAAAAAAAAGGAAATTTTGAAAAAAGTATAGAAAATGCTTAAAAAAATACTAAAAAATCTAGAAATAAAGAGACTCTTTACTGCAGAATATTATAAGCAACGGTTTATTAGATATTGAATTAAAAACGAATGTGTACGTGGAAAGATTATCAACTCTAAATGACCTCTGTTCACAAACGGGCATAACACCAGGCGTTTTTAGTCTGGTAATCAATTTGATACATTGTACACCATACTGAGGGTGGGGTGGTGTCTGCTTCTGATTGAGATTTGAGAATTAATTTCCCTAAAACATCCCAATATGCTGCATTTAACCCTTTCGCTGCTGAGGCTTTTCACACCTCTGTGCTGAGATCATTTTTACCGCTTTCAATCATCATGTTTAACCGCGTTTTGTAGCCATATTTTGATATATGACCAAGACATATTATATATCGTTCTTTCCGGCAGACTTGGCAAATTCATAATATGTCATTATTATATGTATACGTTATGTCATGTCTGTATATTATAACAAAAATGCTATAAAATTAGAATTTTCAATAATTTATTATGTTTAAAGTGTTTTTTTTCACATTTTAACATGCGATCGTTTGTGGTTATATTTTGTATGGGGTACGCTTGTTAAAAAAAATTAGAAATGGGGTCTCGTTACATTTTTTTTTGGGGGAAATTTCACTTTTTTTAACAAACGCACCGCATACAAAAATCATTAGTGCAGCATTATTGTTCACATTATAATTGAAATGGGAACAATATTGCTGCATTAACAAAACAAAAACAACAAAAAAACTTGTTTCTTTTTTTTTAGAATTTTTTTAAAATATTTTAATTTTATTTTTTTAATTTTTTTAAAAAAATCTTTTCATGCTCATGTTTGGTATCCTTGGGAAGGCCATGCTCTGGCCGATCCAATGATATCAAACATTAACCCCTAGCTGCCACGGATCGGGAGATAGGGGGTTCATTGGAACCCCCTATCTCCACCATTGGTGGCAGCTAGGGGTTAACTCCAGGACTGGCGTCATCGTGCTATGCACGATGATTCCAGTCCTCAGGGGGAGTTCCTGGAGGCTTGGCCAACATCCAAGATGTCGGCCAGCTCCAGGAGAGGATCACGATCCGGCGCTTTTCAGCGCCGATTCGTGATCCGGCTCCCCAGGGGTTAATCACAGCCATCGTTTGGAAGGGCAGGCTGTGCCCTTCCAAACGGTGCCTGGATTAACCCTCTGCCCCCCCGGCGATCGGGAGGGAGAGAGGTCCGAAGGACCTCCCCCCTCCCTTTCAGGCGCTTCCTCTGCACATCCCGGGGGGGGGGCGCCTGAATTAGATGTCATCACGCCGCCGCGATGACATCTAATTGCTCCGCCGGGGTCCCGGAGTGCTGGGCTGACATCCAAGATGTCAGCCCGCACCAGGGGGCGCAGCAATCTGCCGGAATCCGGCGGATTGCTGCCTCCTGTGCATGGACGCACTCAGCGCGTCCATAGCACAGGAGAACCACTTGGCTGGACGCGCTGAGCGCGTCCATAGCAGCCAAGTGGTTAACTGGTGTTTGAAAAAAATTCAAAATAACATCTAAGGCTAGGGTCAGATGAGCACATTTTGTACGGACTGTGCGTCCGTGCAGTACGGACGTACTTACTGGCTGACAACAAGGTAGTGGCCAAACAGTCCGTTTTTTTCACTGATGTATTTCTTGACTGATGTAGCAGGGAAAATAAATTAAAATGAAAAAACATTCTGTCCGTCAAAAATGCTGGACGTATAAATGCAGTCCATCTGACCTCGTTTCATCACTCACATACAAAGCTACACGGACGTTGCGGACGTGGCGCACTCCGCATGTCCGCTCTAGCAGTATTGCCTAACCTGCGTCCGTTTGCTGCGTCCGCCATGCATCCACACTTCCGTGCGGACGTACTTCGTGTGTGGGGCTCCATTGGTCAGAATGCTATGCTGCCACGGACGTACAAATGTGCGGCAACACGGACGTGATAACTACGCTCGTCTGACCCCAGCCTTAAGCAATGTTATTTTTCACCTCGGGATTAAACATTCACAGGGTTATTCAGAGAGCGGTGAAAAGCAGGAGAATAACTGGAGAAGTGAAAATTCTAGGTCAAAATAGCCAAACCAGAAAAATTCTCCCATTTAACTCACTTTCCAAATCGGCTATTTGGTCTAGATTGTTCTCTTCTCCTGCCAGTTCTCCTGGCTTTCACCTCTCTCTCAGGGTTGTTCAGAGAAAGGTGAAAACCAGGAGAAAGGCAGGAAAAGAGAAGAATCTGGACCAAATAGCCGATCTGGAAAGTGAGATAAGGCTAGGGTCAGACTAACGCATTTTTCACAGCGACCGTCAAAAAGTGCGTCCGAACGCATTGTCTTATTTTTCACAAGATGCGCGAAAACGGTCATACGATGCGCATTTTTGTGCGTGATTTTTACGGATCCAAACCAGGAAACTTTGGGTGTCTGGACGTTATGTTGGCCGGACATGAGCAGGGTCTGACGTCTCCAAATCACGCACACACGCCGCTAGTGGACGCAGCGCACTCTGTACCTCCGTACTAGCGGTTCTGCGTTCTCGAAAAAATGCGTTCATTTTCCACTTGCGTTGCGCAGCCGGATTTTCGTGCGACTGTACTTCGTATATTGGCTGTCATTGCCCGTCATTTGCTGCTAGTGAGGCTGTGATTAAGTGCGCCTAAACGCATGTTAAAAATTCGCTGGTCTGACCCCAGCCTAAATGGGAGAATTTTTCTGGTTTGGCTATTTTTTTTTTTTTTAAAATATATTTTTTATTGAGAAATATGTCAAACAATAACACTTATTATTCCTCTGAAAACAGAGGCAGAACATTCCTCAGTTTCATCATTATAAAGACAATAACTAATAAAAGATAGGGGGGGAAGTAAACAGAGGAAAGATAGAAATAGATAGAAATAGGGACTGCCCGGGTCCCTATAGAGACAGATTAAGAGAGAGGGAGGGAGAGGGGAGGCTCTTAAACAATATTAAGCGTAACCATTATCTGGCAATCTATCTCCAAATCACGTTCTGATCCAAATGCCTACCATCAGTGCCCCCAGGAACGAGCCAATAGGGCTATAAAGGTAAATCATTCTGCAGTATGTCCATCTGTATCCGACCATCGCCCATCTGGGCAATCCAGGGGGCCCAGGTGTTGTAATATGCGGGGAGAGTATGTAAGAAGAGATGGCCGTGAGTTCGTCCATTAAGCAGACGTCCTGCATTTTAGATGAAAGGCGTGTGAACGAAGGAGCCCGTGGGCCATTCCAGCTTTCCGCCAGGACCCTACGTGCCGCCAGTGTTATTTTAGCCAGGAGCTTATTCTCTTGTCTGGTCAGATCCTGCAAAGGTCGAGATAATAAAAAGGCCCAGGGATCCATAGGGATGTCCTTTGATAAAACCGCCATCGCCAGGGTGTGAGTTTGTGACCAAAAGGTCTTCAGTGTGGGGCATTCCCACCACATATGAATATAGGTGCCGCAAGCTCCACACCCTCTCCAGCATGAGTCTGGGGTCCCAGGACATATTCTAGACATTTGGACCGGTGTAACATACCACCTAAATATTGTCTTTATGAGTTGTTCCTGATGGGTGGTGCATACGGATACCGACCTCATAGATTCCCATATATCCGCCCAGTCTTCCGCTTCCAAAGACTCTCCAAGATCTGCTTCCCAGGCCGCCACATATCGGAGTGTCTTCCAGTCCAGAATAGTTGTTAAAGATCGATATAGAGTGGAGATCAATCCCCTCGGGTAGGAGCCGGTTTGACATAGACGCTCAAAGGGTGTAAGGGTGTTAAGGCCGCCTCCTTGATGAGCCGTTGATTTGCGAATGCCCTTAGTTGGAAGTATGGAAGAGGATTGGTATTAGCGCTTGATCCAGATATTATAGGGTCTTTTTGATCTATAAAGATTCCTCCAGGAAATAATTGATACAGGCGGCGTATTGTAGTGCCCATCCATCCGTCCTCTGCCCTTGCATTGTAGCCAGGCAAAAAATCTTTGTTACGAAGCACCGGGGATAAAGGAGAAGGGAGGGAGGTAAGGTCACATTTAGTTGCGAGTTTGTCCCAAAGACGAATGGAATTTAATATAGCCGGGCAAGTTGTTCGCAGGAGGGGTCTTTGTGGTTTAGGTAGCCAGATCCAGAGATGGGGGTGATCAGGGTGCATGAGAGTTCTTTCCAAGTCCACCCAGCGATGAAGGCCCTTTGGTGAGTGCCAGGCCACGATCTGGGCCAGTTGTGCAGCATAATAGTAAGAAAATAGGCATGGGAGGCCCAAGCCCCCTGCGTCTTTTTGGTCGATAAAGAGTCGCCCTTGCGATCCGATGTCTTTTTCCCTGCCAAATGAAGTGGTCTATGGTAGATTGCAGGAGTCGTATATCTTCTGAAGGGAGGGCGCACGGCAAAGCCTGAAAGAAGAAGAGTAAGCGAGGCAAAACATTCATCTTAATGCAATGTACCCTCCCTACCCACGAAATGGCGTACTTAGACCATGATTCTAGATCTTTTTTCAGTTGAGAGAGCAGAGGAGGGAAATTTTTATCATACAGGTCCCCAGGGTTAGATGGCAGCGCAATCCCCAAATAGTCAATGGAGGTGGGGGAAACTCGAATGGGATATGCCCCCCGGATGGTGTCCAGATCTCCCTGGGACATGTGCGTGGCCACCACCTCAGATTTGGTGATATTCACCTTATATCCCGAAAGTCTAGAGAATTCATCAAGTCGTCGCATGACCGCCGGGAGGGAGGAGAGAGGTCGTGTCAGGGAGAGTAATATATCGTCAGCGTAAGCCGAGAGTTTGTATTCCTGATCCCCCATCCGAAAACCCGCTATATGTGGGTCCTTTCTAAGGTGTTGAAGTAGAGGTTCTAAAAACAGTGCGAATAAAGCCGGCGATAGGGGCACCCCTGCCTAGTGCCGTTGCGTATTGGAAAAGGGAGTGGGTCCGTCCCTGAGATTATAATCTGAGCTGTCGGTATAGAGTATAGAGCCTGTATGGCACGAACAAAGGGAGGAGGGAAACCCAAGTGGGATAAGAGGGTGAACAGGAATGGCCATTCCGCTCTGTCAAAGGCTTTTTCCGCGTCCAATGACAGGAAAAGGGATGGAGTATTGCTAGAGGAGGCTAGCCACAGGAGATCTGCTGATCTCCTAGTGTTCTCGTAGGCCTGTCTACCCGGATAAATCCCACCTGGTCTGGGTGAATTAGGGTGCCCATTATTAGATCAAGTCTTTAGATAGTATTTTAGTGAACATTTTGAGATCTGTATTTATGAGGGATATTGGGCGATAATTACCTACCATGTGCTTATCTTTGCCGGTTTGGGGATAAGGGCAATGGATGCTAAAAGGGAGTCAGCAGGCAGTTTACCTCCCTCCAATAGGTTGTTAAACATGACAATAAATGGGGCCCAATATTCCCGAATGTGATTTATAATAATGATAAGTAAAACCGTCAGGGCCTGGGGCTTTATGTGGTTTCATAGATTTTAATGCTGCGTGTAGTTCCTCCTCCGTCACTGGGGACGAGAGGGGCTCGAGTCTCGAGTCCGGTAGGGACGGTAGGGATGCGTCGGCTAGGTATTGCTTGATTTCCCTACAGAGTGTTTCATGGCGGGAGTATGGGTAGGGGTGTGGTCATACAGGGAGCGGAAGTAACGTGTAAATATATCTCTGATGGCGGTCGGAGTGGTCACCAAAAGGCCCGTGTCATCCCTAATTGAGGTTATTGCCTGAAACTTGGGGCGGGCTTAAGTAGGCGGGCGAGGGGGGTATCCATCTTGTTAGATCGACTATAATAGCGTTGTCTGGACCATAGTAGAGAGCGCCCCCACATCGTCTAAAAATAGCCGATTGAGCGCCATTCGTGTTTGACTGAGCGTTGTGAAGGATTCCGGGGTCGGGTGTGATTTATGTGCCATTTCCAAGCGCCGTAGTTTATGTTGGAGAGAATTTATCTCCTCCATCTTCAATTTTTATGGTGCGCCGCTAGGCTAAGGAGGGTCCCCCGTATCACCGGCTTGTGGGCTGCCCATAGCGTCTGTTTAGATATGTCCGGGGTGTCATTATTCTCAAAGTAATCCTCCAGAACCGCCGATAGATTCAGAAACCCCCGGCTTATCCAGGAGAAGAGGGTCTAGGCGCCATCTCCTCCCCACATATGGTGAGAGGGGGGTGCAGCGTGATGGACACGTCTGCATGGTCTGACCAAGTGATAGATCCTATCTCTGAGGAAAGGACGTTCGAGATGCAGTCCGAGGAAATCAATATATAATCTATGCGGGAGTACGACTCATGCACCGGGAAATAAAATGTATAGTCCCTACAAGAAGGGTGATGAGTCCTCCATATATCAATTAGGCCCGAACGTTTCACGAAGCTATAAAATTGCTTGTCCTGGATGAGGTGTCAGGTTTTGTTTGCCGTCACGGGGGTCAGATCTGTCCACCGGGGGCATAATGTGGCGTTACAATCGCCCCCAAGTATAATACGTCCCCGGGCGTGTGAGAGGATAAAGTCAGCCGTCGCCGCCCAAAACTTAGAATCTGAGCCATTAGGGCCATACAATGCGATCAGTGTGAATTGTTGAGCGGAGGCGGATCCCTGGATTAAGATGCATCTCCCAGCGTCATCTGTGTGTACCCCTTCTACTACAAAAGGGCAAGCATTGCGTAGCAGTACCGCCACCCCATTACGTTTAGGGATTGCACAAGACATATAAACCCTGGAATAAGCGGGGTCCGATAGCCGGAAGGCCGCCAGTTTAGGGATCCTAGTTTCCTGTATCAGAGCTATATCTACAGATTTTCGTTTTAGGTCCCGAAATAACATACGTCGTTTTCTGGGAGAGTTGAGGCCCTTCACATTAAGAGAAAGCACTTTCACATTAGCCATTACATAAGTATAGAGGAGAGAGACATGGGGTGCTCCGTCCCGCCGCCTCACCCCCGGAGGGCGCGGAGCCCGTGGGGCGGCCAGGACCAGAGCACCATGCAGAGAGCCGTGAAGGGGAGAGGGGTGGGGGGAGAGGTGAAAGAGTGAAAAGTAAAGTAGGAAAGAGCAGAAAGATTAGTGAGGTTAAAGAAAAGTCCGTGCTGGGCAGGCACGTATAGAACAGAAAGTCCTTCCGAGCGGGGATACCGGAGGGGAGGAGAACAGGGGTGAGGAGAAGGAAGAGGGGTACGCCAGCGGCGAATAGGAAGAGCATGAGGTTCAACAGTCCACGCTTACTCCCACCGCTAAAAGAGCGGGAACCCGCCCAACATGCCATAAGCTCACTCGTGGCTCCCCATTGCCATAAACATAAATATCAATGGTATATAACCCAAAATCTATAACCTAGAATCTTAACTGTAATATTAATATCAAATAACATTAAACCGTATTGGTTCTCGCCTGCCGCGAGAGAACACCCATCCTGACCTGGAATAGGGTCAGGAAGTTCGAGCCAAAGGCCTGCAGTGATTGAGACCAGTCCTGGATTGGAAATAAGGCCCCTCATTCAATCTCCCGGGGTCAACCAGTCCTGTGCCATACGTGGCAGGGGTTGTGGGGTGTGAGGTCTGCTAGAGAGGGGGGATCGGCAGATCCACTGCGCGGAGGAGATCCTTAGCTTGATATAAATAAGAGTACGCCTGAGAGCGGTTGTTCTTGAAGACGATAATCTTAAAAGGAAAGCCCCAGGCATACCGGATATCATTGCGGCGCAGCAACTCAGTGACCTCTCTCCACTCCCGGCGTCTGGCAAGTGTGGAGGGGGCGAGATCTTGAAAAATATTGTGGAGCCCTCATATTTCGCTTCCTGGGTGCGAGCAGCTTTGAGAGGGAATCTTTAGTGTTATAATAATGAAAACGAGCAATCACATCACGGGGAGTAGTGGTCTTATCCCGTCGTGGCCCAAGGCCCTATGTACTCTATCTAGGAGTAGGCGCTGCAGCGGGACATCAGGGATCAAGCGTTTTACTATACCCAGAAAAGTGTCCTGAAGCTCATCTGGTGAACGATTCGGGGAGCCCCGCAGTCGGATATTATGCGTTCTGGAGCGGTTCGAGAGGTCTTCCAGAGATTCCTCCAACCATTGTACCCGGTGTTCCATAGTCTCAGCATGGCCTGCTAGGTCATTACAGTATTCCACCATCCTTCCGGCCTGCTCTTCCAGGTGTGCTGTGCGTTCCCCCACCGCTTGTATCTCTGCTGATAGGGTCCGTGTGGTCCTCTCGAGTTCGGCAGTGATGAATGCCTGAAGGCCTTTAAATATCAGCCCTGATGCCGGGCTGGAGTCTGCAGGTGCTGCCTCGTGGTCGCAGGAGTGCGGGGATTCAGAGCGGGCGCCATCTTGGTTGGCCCTCCGAGCGCTGCCGCACCGCGAAAATCGGCGCATCCTTTTTTTTTGGTTTTTTCGGGGTCCGCGACATGCTGGTGGACATCTCCTACCCCTTTTGGTGGTGTTTGGCAGGCGACAAATGCTTTTGATGGGGAGATTACAGCGGGAGTAGCGGGAGCTCGTCTAGACCACGACTGCTTCCATCGCTGGCTCGGCTCCGGCCCTCCTGGTTTGGCTATTTTGACCTAGAATTCTCCAGTCTCCTCCTGCTCTACACCGCTCTTTTCCTTCTGCGTGTCCGAAAATGTCTCCTCTTTTCATACAGACTGCCGCCCCAAGCAGTTGTTTATGGATAGATTAAAGGAAAAGCATTTACCGTCATTTGAAATGTCATTTTTTGTTTTTTACATATTTCTATACATCCTAGAAATCCGCCACTTCAAGGGCAGGTTATGGGGACCTCCTAGGCACGATATTTGAAGGAATTTTTCGTTTTTATTTTTAACCCTCTGGTCGATCCAAAGATACCAGACATTAACCAACCGATAGCTGCCACGGATCGGGAGATAGGGGGTTCCAATGAACCCCCTATCTCCACCATTGGTCACAGTTAGGGGTTAACTCCAGAACTGACGTCATTGTGACGAGGTCTTGGGACTGTCGGCAGCTGCCGTTCCCCCACGCTGTTGTCTTCCTGCAAAGACGTGACCATGTTGGCGGGCAGCGTCTTAGCGGGCAGCAGTGGGAGAGAGAGAGCTAATAGCTGGGAGGAGGTGTCACGTGAAGCTGCAAACAGGGACAAATAAACTAGACCTGAGCCGCACTGAGGATCTTTGGGTTGTGTCGGAGAAGACTTCACGCAGTGCTGGCCATCAATATTTTTGATAAATTCTTGGTTATACAATGAATGTGACTGTGGACAAAAATCCATGTTGTTGTGACATCGCCTAAGCTTAACAAAGCCATGCCACGTCGGTAATCAAATCTCAAGGCAGTACAACAAGGTTGTGTTAGTGTGTGACATTTTTTGGCCAGGCAGGCAGTGTAGAATGTGCACATTCATGGCCACAAATATGTTGACAAATTTATGACAAAGGGTCCATAGAAATGTCAATAAATTTATGTACATATAATTTTAACAGTGTGGAAACCAAGCAATACATATTAACTTATTAAGTAAGGAAAAGCAATGCACACAAACAAGAAAATATAGAAAAAATAGAAAAATTTATTTACAACATGCCACGGATGGCAAACTGCCCAACTGGGGCACAAACAAACATAGGGGAGGAGGAGGCTGGTCTCACTGCCACTCCAGGATGTCAGCGGCATTGTTAATATGCTCCCTTAACTCCTGGAGCAACTCCTGGATGGCATCTATGTTGGTGACAGCCAGGCGTAGCTCGCCCGATCGCCATCCTATTATTCCTCATCCTGACACTGGAGGACCTGTCCGGTCTGGCTTCTCCTTCTATATATCCAATAAATGAAAGAAGGAAATTACAGTAAGTAAAGCAGGTTTCTATTTTTGACTGAAAGTCTTAAAAAAATATAACAGTAGTATATACCAGAGCTGGCGGCCTCCTGAGGCTCTGACTCCTCCTCCCGACTCCTCTCCTCCCCACCACCGTCAGCATCTCTTCCGGTGCTATATCTAAGAAATTAAAGAAATAAAAAATACAGTAAACAACAAAACTGATTTATTTTTGAACAAAAGTCGATGCAAAATACAACAGTAAAATAAAAACCTGGACTCTCGCGGCCTTCTGCTGCGGCTCCGGCTCCCTCTCTCCATCATCGCCCTCCTCCTCTTCCTCCTCATATACTGTTTTATTTTGCAACGACTTTTGGTCAAAAACAGAAAACATTTTATGTTTACTGTATTTTAATTTAATTTTTTTATGTATAGCACAAGAGGAGCACTCTTGTGCTATACATAAAAAAATTAAATTAAAATACAGTAAACATAAAATGTTTCTGTTTTTGACCAAAAGTCGTTGCAAAATAAAACAGTATATGTAACCGGAATCAGACGGGTTCACTCGGGACGAGGCCGGACCGGACACGAGCAAGGATTGTCTGAACACGAGTCTCTTCAGGAAAGGCAAACTTTATTGTGATATCACAACAGATGCTCAAACAGGATTCAATCGCAAAGAATGAGCCCCGAGTCCCTCGTGACATCCAATCTTATACCCCAAATACACAATTAGGTACATCCCAATCAGCCCACCTCCCGATGACACTCTCCCTCCCCACGTGGGTTAATACCTCCCTTTGGCTAATACAAAGACATTCCATTAATTAGCCGTAAATTGGCAAACTTTGTGTTAGTTTCAGTGAATCATGATTAGTTGCTCTTACCGTTCCGGGCTGCGTCCCTTTCCCTAGCATCTCCAATTATTTGTTACAGATGGCACCTGGTCTGATCTCTATACTCCTTTGTATTTCTGCGGGCCCCAACGACCTTGGAGTATCTACTTCTCTTCTCTCTTCTGTGCCAGGAACAGCAGAGATCTTTCTCAGGGCTTTAATTGCTTTTTCTGCTACTCTAGCACATTCCTAAGTTTCTACGTATATTTCATTCTAGTTTCAGCTACAAACTTGCCTAGTTATTTTCAAGTGAACCAATATTCTGAACAAGATGGTCGCCTGGCTTATAATGGCGGCCATCTTCCAGTCTATTTCCACTTCATTCCCCCCTTGGCTCAAGCCTCAGGCTCTTCTCCTGAGACTTGTAGCCATTACACCTCACTGCTTCTATTCTCAAGTTCCTCATATTTGGGGGGGGCTGTTTTTGTCGGAAACATACCTTGTGGGATAATCAGTGGTATATTTTGTGTCTGTGTGGGTGTCAGTGCCCTCTTGCATAGCGGCCATAGGCAAAGCCCTATACGATACAGTAGTGCCCCTACAACCAAGATCAACACTACCATCAGAATCATAGATCCAATCTGTGAAATAAATCTCAGAATGGATCCAAACCAATCTCTGATTGCTCCGAACCCACGAAGTGGATTCCAGCCTTCAGCAGCGATCCTCCTTGCTGTGTCCTGCAACTGTGCTACCTTTTCTTGGTGATCTTGAATTACCTGATAGTAGTCAGGGACATCATGTGTAGCATTCTTGATGAATGTGCAACATTCATAGTGCATCGTCATCTCACACAACCCATTCAGAGCTGCACTAATCTGTTCCAGTGCCATGTTGTGTATCATTTGCACCTTTCGTATCTCTCGTACTTCCAGATTCAACAACTGAATATCCCAACTAGTCTTATTCAAAATCTCATCCATCAAACTGGCATAACTGTTCATTCTTGCCATTAACTCTCTTCCCCATCCAGTCCATGCTGGAAGCCATGACCATATTCGATCCGCTTTCTTGAATAGCTCTCTCTTCTGTCTTTCAAACACCAGTGGATGCCTAGGGTGAAGTATTGTATCTGAATTAGTGTCCTCCCCCCTTACCTTCTGGATTGGGATCAATTTAGCCAAATAACATTCCCGTTACTGTAGGTGGTACCCATATGTAACACACTCTTTCACAGCACACCTAGTACTCTCCTTTCACTATAAATGGTGACAAATGTAGTGTTCCCTTTGATATCACTATCGCAAACTGTCTCAGCCGTCTCATCATATCCACTACATCCTGCCTTCCATTGGTCACATTCGCAATCACCTCCTCTTGCTCGGTTGTGAGCTTTCTACATCGTATGTATAGAAAATTTGACTGCTCCTTTGTATTAAATGTGTAAATGTATGATATCCAGTTGAACTTACTTGAATAACATAACCCACCCCCGTTATTTATCTCCTTATCTGGGCCTAATTTAAAACACCACTCTGGTGGGTACACTGGTCCTGTTATGGG
>RXON01003581.1:0-69653 GCA_009667805.1 Leptobrachium leishanense
CACATTGGAGAAGTAAAGTCTGCATAACGAGAGATACGTATTATATCTCTGTTGCGACTACGCTTTCCCTTTCTGGATACATACCTGCTTTTAAGACATTTAAGCCTTGTCTGGACACTCGTACCGTGCACAGATAATAACTGTATTGTCTCCGCAGATAAATTGTCAATAATCCATAAGAACGAGTAGACTGATCTGCACTCAGATACTGATCACTCTGAGCAGTATCTGAGTGGGGTCCATACTGACAGTGATGGGGATGGTTGGACAAACATGGCTGACGGGGACCATGGAGATGGCTCAGGGATGAGTCATGTATAGGAGGCCGGTCGGTCATTCTAGTCCACTCCCCTGTCCTTTTGATATGTAAATGTAATTACTGGGCAAACTGGTTTTCTGTTGTACAGCCAGGGGGCCACTGGGCGTCGTCCTATTTGTGTATTAAATTAAGCTGACCAAGAGTCACACGGACACTTGGGCAGATGAACTCCAGCTAGAAACAACGTGTGTGTGTGGCTTTTTCTGGGTGAGGATGCAGAAGACCACAGCAGAGTCTCTGGGTCTCCTTACTGCAGGCGTTCAGGTAAGTATTGCAGGGATAGCAGAGAGCTGCTTGTAAGTGCCGCGGATCAAACTACATTAGGGAATTGATAGTAGATTAATTTCTACGACATTATGGCGAGTCAGGTTAAACAAGGAACCAACAGATTTTTCCTCTGCACAGTAGAAAAAAGGAGAGTAAATTGTAATTTTGTCTCCTGCGTTGAGGAAATTTCTGCTTGGTAAAAGAATGATTTTGCTCGTTTTGTGTAAGAACGAGGAAAGTAATTTTCTGTTGTGTCGTTTTTTGGTGGATCTGAGCTGATTGTACAGAGACTGTATGGTGAGATTGTGACGTGTGTGCTGACCAGTACAGGGTTTCGTTTTTGTTGTAACTTCTGTTTGTGTAACTTTTATGTTTGTAAGAGGTGATTTTGGTTTGTAGAGGCAGAATTTTGTTTTAATGTTTGTACAGGAGAAACGGCATTTAGAGGATTTTTATACTGTTAGCCTGTAAATCAGATTAGGTTTTTGCTCTGGTTTCAGGGGTGGGGCACAGGGAATAGAGAAACTGTTTTGTTTAATATGGTTTCTCTATTGCTGGATTTTGGAGACACCATCTTTGATTATCTTTGCTGTGAAAAACATGTGCTTTGGCAGCCATCTTACCTTTGTGTGAAAAACATGTGCTTTGGCAGCCATCTTACCTTTGTGTGAAAAACATGTGCTTTGGCAGCCATCTTTGATTACCTTTGTGTGAAGAACATGTGCTTTGGCAGCCATCTTGGTTAGTTTGGTGCTGCAGGTTTTTTAACAAGGAATTCAGTTTTAGATGGAGCTGATTCACTTTTAGTTTTGGTGTCTATGGAAAGCGATTCGTTTGTTATTGCCTCGAATGTTAGTTTTTGTCCTGAAGTTATTTTTGTTTTGTTTTGTAACTTTTCTATGTACGGCTTGATTTTGTTTTGAGTGTTCGGTTATATTATAGCCCAGTGACCAGCCTGATAGGGGAATCATTGTGTGATGGTTAATGATTCTGCTTAACGTTTGTATATCTGTGGCTGTTACACTGAATTGTAGAATTGTTTGGTATAGTTAATACGGGTACTACAGTGTAGGAGGGTGGTGCTTTGTAGTTCTGTGCCAAAAGTATTGGGACAACTCATAGAGATTGATAGCAGTGTCTTTTTCGGAGTAAGCATTGTAGTGTTTGTATTCCTGTACAATGGAAAGCATTTTTAAGGAAGTAGCTAAGGTAGAACACACGGCGGCCATTGTTCAAGCTATGCAGGGATCTATTGACCCGTGGCGGGAGGCCAAGAATTGTGTAGCACACCTGATAGGTAACAGAAAGTTCCGCAAACGGAAAGGAAAGTATGCTCTGATTTTGCTGCTGGTTGGATAGCTGATAAATTTGTGTTCTCAGTGTGTGTAGGCGTTTGGTGGTTTGTGAGTACTAAGTGCAATGCGCTGGGCTCCTTACCGCCCAATGTCTATGCACATTGGAGAAGTGAAGTCTGCATAACGAGAGATACGTATTATATCTCTGTTGCGTCTATGCTATCCCTTTCTGGATACATACCTGCTTTTAAGACATTTAAGCAGGGCCGGATTAAGATATCTATGGGCCTGGAGCTGAATATTTTGGTGGGCTTTTTTTGGAATTTAGTGAAATGACAACAGATTTTAGGCTATTTAATATTGCATATATAGGTATATCTAACCAGGCAGATACTGTGTGAGTAAATTTCTATTCCGATTTCAATAATCACAGTGTGTAAAATTATTTTTTCATATTTTATCATTTCAAACCTCTGGTTATATATTCTGTAGGGAATTCTGGTTAAAAAAAATTAAATGGGAACCTGTAACTGCATTTTTCTGAAAAAATATACAATTTTAACCCAAAAATTTGATATCTCCCATGTGATTTGGATAATGGTGTTTTAAGAATATTATGACTATGTATAAAACACTGACCTTGCTCCCAGCGTGGGAAATGAGAAGGTGAGTAATGGCAGTGGTATCGCTCATTTTATACATGACAAATGGACAATACCATCACTTTGGAACAAAAAAATAAAATAAAAGTTTTTTGTTTTCTTTTTCTTGTAGATTTTATATTGTCATGTTTGGTATCAATGAAAAGGCCAGACTCTGTCCTGTCTGACACCTCAGTTGACCTTGCAAGGTTTAAAGATTAGTGGCGCAGGGTTCCAAAGACCCCTCCCTCAGTGCACTTCACTGCAATGTGGCGGTTTAGATTCTTGATGTAACAATCCGTAATGATTGTATTATCACCTCCACGCTTGTTAGTGACATGAAAAATTAGATGGTGATTTACTGCAGCATCATTGTTCCCTTTATAATTGAAAAATATTGCTATGTTAGAAAGAATAAATATTTTTTTTTTTTTTTTATGTTACATAGCACCTGGTCATGTTTGGTATCATTGGAAAGATCATGCTCTGATCTTTCCGGTGATACCTCACATGACCATGTAGCTGCTATGGAGGTGGAGATATAGTGGTCCAAATGCCCATCAATGCAGACAAATTTATCCTTTCTGTGGGCCTATTCTGGGGCATGGGCCTGGAGCTGCTGCTCCATCTGCCCCTATGTTAATCCGGCCCTGCATTTAAGCCTTGTCTGGACACTCGTACTGTGCACAGATAATAACTGTATTGTCTCCGCAGATAAATTGTCAATAATCCATTAGAATGAGTAGACTGATCTGCACTCAGATACTGATCACTCAGAGCAGTATCTGAGTGGGGTCCATACTGACAGTGATGGGGGATGGTCGGACAAACATGGCTGACGGGGACCATGGAGATGGCTCAGGGATGAGTCATGTATAGGAGGCCGGTCGGTCATTCTAGTCCACTCCCCTGTCCTTTTGATATGTAAATGTAATTACTGGGCAAACTGGTTTTCTGTTGTACAGCCAGGGGGCCACTGGGCGTCGTCCTATTTGTGTATTAAATTAAGCTGACCAAGAGTCACATGGACACTTGGGCAGATGAACTCCAGCTAGAAACAACGTGTGTGTGGCTTTTTCTGGGTGAGGATGCAGAAGACCACAGCAGAGTCTCTGGGTCTCCTTACTGTGGGCGTTCAGGTAAGTAAGTGCAGCGGATCAAACTACATTAGGGAATTGATAGTAGATTAATTTCTACGACAGCATATTCAAAGTGCGGTCTGACCATTGATTTATACAGAGGCAAAATTATGTTTTCATCCCGAGAGTCAACTCCCCTTTTAATGCATGCCAATACTTTGCTGGCCTTGGCGGCTGCTGTTTGACATTGCACATTGTTACTTAGTTTGAAGTCTATGATTATTCATATTATTATCATATTATTTTCATCTAGACCAATTTTTCTTAATTTAAATAGTAACCTTTTGTGTGGAACTGTGTCGAAAGCTTTGGCAAAATCTAAGTAAATCACATCCACTGCGACCCCCTGGTCTATACTTCTACTTACTTCCTCATAGAACGTAATTAGGTTAGTCTGACATGATCTGTGTTTCATGAAACCATGCTGATTTTTGCCAATTACATTATACCTCCCAATAAATTCCTGAATATTATCCCTTAGTAACTCCTCAAATACTTTCCCAGCCACAGATGTTAAGCTCACAGGTCTATAATTCCCAGGCACAAATTTTAAACCTTTCTTAAATATAGGGACCACGTCAGCTTTTCTCCAATCCTCTGGTACGATTCCTGAACAAAAAGAATCTTGAAAGATTAAGAACAGAGGTTTACATATTTCAACACATACAGTCAGGTCCAGAAATATTGGGACATCGACACAATTCTAACATCTTTGGCTCTATACACCACCACAATGGAGTTGGAATGAAACAAACACAATGTGCTTTAACTGCAGACTGTCAGCTTTAATGTGAGGGTATGTACATCCAACTCAGGTGAACGGTGTAACTTACAGCAGTTTGCAGATGTGCCTCCCACTTGTTAAGGGACCAAACGTAATGGGACAATTGGCTTCTCAGCTGTTCCATGGCCAGGTGTGTGATATTCCCTCATTACCCCAATTACAATGTGGAGATAAAAGGCCCAGAGTTCATTTCAAGTGTGCTATTTGCATTTGGAATCTGTTGCTGTCAACTCTCTAGATGAGATCCAAAGAGCTGTCACTATCAGTGAAGCAAGCCATCATTAGGCTGAAGAAACAAAACAAACCCATCAGAGAGATGGCAAAACATTAGGCGTGGCCAAAACAACTGTTTGGAACATTCTCAAAAAGAAGGAACGCACAGGTGAACTCAGCAACACCAAAAGACCCGGGAGACCACAGAAAACAACTGTGTTGGATGACCGAAGAATTCTTTCCCTGGTGAAGAAAACACTCTTCACAACAGTTGGCCAGATCAAGAACACTCTCCAGGAGGTAGGTGTATGTGTGTCAAAGTCAACAATCAAGAGACGACTTCATCAGAGTGAATACAGAGGGTTCACCACAAGATGTAATCCATTGGTGAGCTTTAAAAACAGGAAGGCCAGATTAGAGTTTGCCAAACAACACCTAACAAAGCCTTCACAGTTCTGGAACAAGATCCTATGGACAGATGAGACCAAGATCAACTTGTACCAGAGCGATGGGAAGAGAAGAGTATGGAGAAGGAAAGGAACTGCTCATGATCCTAAGCATACCACCTCATCAGTGAAGCATGGTGGTGGTAGTGTCATGGCGTGGGCATGTATGGCTGGCAATGGAACTGGTTCTCTTGTATTTATTGATGATGTGACTGCTGACAAAAGCAGCAGGATGAATTCTGAAGTGTTTCGGGCAATATTATCTGCTCACATTCAGCCAAATGCTGCAGAACTCATTAGACGGCGCTTCATAGTGCAGATGGACAATGACTCAAAGCATACTGCAAAAGCAACCAAAGAGTTTTTGAAGGGACAGAAGTGGAATGTTAGGCAATGGCCAAGTCAATCACCTGACCTGAATCCCATTGAGCATGCATTTCACTTGCTGAAGACAAAACTGAAGGGAAAATGCCCCAAGAACAAGCAGGAACTGAAGACAGTTGCAGTAGAGGCCTGGCAGAGCATCACCAGGGATGAAACCCAGCGTCTGGTGATGTCTATGCGTTCCAGACTTCAGGCTGTGATTGACTGCAAAGTATTTGCACCAAGTATTAAGAAGGGAAAGTTTGATTTATGATTATTATTCTGTCCCATTACCTTTGGTCCCTTAACAAGTGGGAGGCACATCTGCCAACTGCTGTAAGTCCTACACCATTCACCTGAGTTGGATGTACATACCCTCAAATTAAAGCTGACAGTCTGCAGTTAAAGCACATTGTGTTTGTTTCATTCCAACTCCATTGTGGTGGTGTATAGAGCCAAATATGTTAGAATTGTGTCGATGTCCCAATATTTCTGGACCTGACTGTAGCTCTCTCAGTACTCGCGGGTAAATTCCATCTGGCCCTGGGGCTTTATTCACATTCACATTGTTTAATTGCTGCAAAACCTTGTCCTGAGTCAACCAGTCACTTTCTATTAGTAAAATTGTATTAATGAATTTCATGTCTCCTGTTATAGGTTTCTCTTTGATAAATACTGAAGAAAAATAATCATTTAAAATTTCTGCCTTATCCTGATCTTCAGCTAACAATACCCCTGACTCAGATTTTAGTGAACCTACATTTCACTCTTGGGTTTTTTAGAATTTATGTACCTAAAGTATTTTTTAGGGTTGGTCTTACTCTCATTGGCTATTTCTTTTTCATTTTCTAGTTTAGCCCATCTAATCGCATTTTTACATGCTTTATTGGCTGCCCTGTATGCTTTATAGGATGCCTCAGATTTATCAAATTTAAAAGCTTTAAATGCCTTCTTTTTATTTTTCATTTCCTTAGTTACCTTCCTACTAAGCCACATTGGTTTCAGTCTGTTTCTTTTATATTTATTAACCAGTGGAATATATTATGACGTGTACTTTTCTAGTGTTAGTTTAAAGATATTCCACTTATCCTCAGTGTTTTCCCGTGAAAGAGTTTCTGCCAGTCAATGACTTTGAAAGCTTCCTTTATTTTAATAAAGTTGGCCTTTTTAAAATTATATGTTTTAGCATGCCCCTTATGAATGTGTTTTTTTGAGTTTATTTCAAAAGTCACCATATTATGGTCACTATTTCCCAACTGTTCCTTTACATTAATATTTGAGAAAAGATCCACATTATTTGTTATAACCAGATCCAGACAGTTATTCTCTCTAGTTGGTGTTTCTACCAGTTGTGTCATGAAGGTATCATTTAAAATGTTCAGAAACCGGATTCCCTTCGCTGAATTACTAGTCCCACTATCCCAATTAATGTCCGGGTAATTAAAATCTCCAATTATTAAAGTGCTACCACGATCTGCAGCCTTCCTAATTTGCTCTAACAGTTGTTCTTCCTCATCATTATCTATATTAGGTGGTTTATAGCATATGCCAACCAATAGTTGACTTCCCTGTTTATTCCCCAACGAAATATTTACCCATAAAGATTCCACATTTCCCTCATCGCTTTCCAGTTGTGTAATATTAGGCTTTAAATCCTGATTTACATATAAACATTCTCCACCCCCTTTCTTATGTTTCCTATCCCTTCTAAACAATGTATAACCGTTTAAGTTTACAGCCCAGTCATGCGTTTCATCCCACCACGTTTCTGTTATTCCTATTATGTTGTATTGCTTAGTGTATGCTATTGCATCTAGTTCCCCCATCTTGTTATTGAGGCTCCTTGCATTAGCAAGCATACATTTAATGTTGTCTCTACCCACACATACTGAATGCGACTTTACATTGCATGCCTCCACTGTTCTGACATTACCCATCCCCCCGGCTCCACCCCCTTAGTCTGAACTGAAACCCTTCCGCTATCTGCTCTGTCTCCATTTTGTAAGCTACTGTATCCCTCCCCCCTTCCACTAGTTTAAAGTCTCCTCCAACCTTTTAACCATCCTCTCCCCTAGCACAGCAGACCCTCTTCCATTCAGGTGCAATCCATCACGACTATACAGATTGTACCCCAGTGCAAAATGAGCCCAGTGCTCTAAAAACCCAAAGCCCTCCTTCCTGCACCAAGCTTTAAGCCACGCATTGACCTTCCTGATCTCCCGCTGCCTTTCCACTGTAACACGTGGCACAGGTAGGATCTCAGAAAATACTACCTTGGAGGACCTCTTCTTCAGTTTACTTCCTAATTCCCTGAAATCATTCTTCAGGTCCTTCCATCTTCCTCTTACTTTGTCATTGGTACCAATATGGACCATGACAGCTGGGTCATCTCCAGCCCCTCCCAATAATCAATCAACTCTGTCAACCACATGCCTAACACGGGCACCCGGCAGACAGCAAACTGTCCGGTTAAGGCGATCAGCGCAACAGATTACCCTGTCTCTTAATAATAGAGTCCCCTACCACCACAACCTGTCTAGGCTTACTTGCCCTCTTTACCCCTCCCTTACTTGGTGGACTGATCCCCCTGCTGTTAGAGGGAGCAGCCTGCCCCAGTACTGCTACACCTGAGCTGATGCACCCAACATCTTCGCTCAAGGGGGCAAATCTGTTGGTGTGCGCAAGATCAGGACTAGCCAACCTTTTCCTCTTCCCTCCCCCCCTGCTACCACGTGTCACTGACACCCAGCTACCAACCTGTTCCCCAGTTAACTCCACTCCTCCCACACCCCTAGATTCCTCAACTATACTTTGCTCCGTGAGAAGCAGGCTCCTTTCAAGATTGTCAATCTGCCTCAGCATTACGATTTGCCCTTCCAGATCTCCAATATGAGCTTCCAGAAGAACTACACGTTCACACTTGCTACAGAGGTATGGACCCTGGAAGGATTCCTCCAGACATGCATACATGCAGCAGGATGTGCACTGGGTCAAACCTTCAAGCTTGCTAACACTCATACCTCCACAACAAGATAACAAATATATAAATAACAATTGGTACCTGTTATTTGAACTCCTGTTTTTAAACTCCACTTGAAAATAGCCCACTTAGGAAGTAGACCACTGACAAGCCCTTGTGAGCAAGCTCAGTGAGCTGCCAGTGAGTTTATGTAGCCATACAAGTGAAATCACCTGACAGGCTACACACCCCCAATTAACAAGCCACCAGCCACTCACAGGAAAAAAAGGTTATGTATAGAGATGCTGTGAGGCTGTGTATAGAGATGCTGATGGGGTTGTGTATAGAGATGCTGTGAGGTTGTGTATAGAGATGCTGTGAGGTTGTGTATAGAGATGCTGTGAGGCTGTGTATAGAGACGCTGTGAGGCTGTGTATAGAGATGCTGTGAGGATGTGTATAGATACTGTGAGGCTGTGTATAGAGATGCTGTTTGTGTATAGAGATGCTGTTTGTGTATAGAGATGCTGATGGGGTTGTGTATAGAGATGCTGTGAGGTTGTGTATAGAGATGCTGATGGGGTTGTGTATAGAGATGCTGTGTATAGAGATGCTGATGGGGTTGTGTATAGAGATGATGTTTGTGTATAGAGATGCTGATGGGGTTGTGTATAGAGATGCCTTGTATAGAGATGCTGAAGGGGTTGTGTATAGAGATGTTGTGAGGTTGTGTATAGAGATGCTGTGAGGCTGTGTATAGAGATGCTGATGGGGTTGTGTATAGAGATGTTGTGAGGTTGTGTATAGAGATGCTTTGAGTTTGTGTATAGAGATGCTGATGGGGTTGTGTATAGAGATGCTGTGAGGCTGTGTATAGAGATGCTGATGGGGTTGTGTATAGAGATGCTGATGGGGTTGTGTATAGAGATGCTGTTTGTGTATAGAGATGCTGATGGGGTTGTGTATAGAGATGCTGTGTATAGAGATGCTGATGGGGTTGTGTATAGAGATGCTGTGAGGTTGTGTTTAGAGATGCTGTGAGGCTGTGTATAGAGATGCTGTGAGGCTAATTGAATTTAAGCAGGCATGGGATAGGCATAAGGCTATCCTAAACAAAAGATAAATCCAGGTAAAGTATCCATTTAATTGGGCAGACTAGATGGGCCAAAAGGTTCTTATCTGCCGACATTTTTCTGTTTCTATGTTTCTGTGTATAGAGATGCTGTGTATAGAGATGCTGATGGGGTTGTGTATAGAGATGCTGTTTGTGTATAGAGATGCTGATGGGGTTGTGTATAGAGATGCTGTGAGGCTGTGTTTAGAGATGCTGATGGGGTTGTGTATAAAGATGCTGTGAGGCTGTGTATAGAGATTTCTGTGATGCTGTGTATAGAGATGCTGATGGGACTATGTATAGAGATGCTGTGAGGTTGTGTATAGAGATGCTGTGTATAGAGATGCTGTTTGTGTATAGAGATGCTGATGGGGTTGTGTATAGAGATGCTGTGAGGCTGTGTATAGAGATGCTGTGAGGCTGTGTATAGAGATGCTGTGAGGCTGTGTATAGAGATGCTGTGAGGCTGTGTATAGAGATGCTGATGGGGTTGTGTATAGAGATGTTGTGAGGTTGTGCATAGAGATGCTGTGAGGCTGTGTTTAGAGATGCTGATGGGGTTGTGTATAGAGATTCTGTGTATAGAGATGCTAATGGGGCTGTGTATATAGATATGCTGTGAGGTTGTGCATAGAGATGCTGTGAGGCTGTGTATAGAGATGCTGATGGGGCTGTGTATAGAGATGCCTTGCGGCGCCGAAGTGCGGCCTAGCTCCGGTGGGGGCCGCCATCTTGGATGGCGGCTCCACCCCCGGGTCCCCGCTCACTGCCTGACGTCCTCACGCATAGCGTGATGACGTCAGATAGCCGGGGAACCCCTAGCTGCCCGGAATCCCCTGGTGGAGATAGGGGGTTCATTTGAACCCCCGATATCTCCAGAACCGTGGCAGTGAGGGGGTCATGGAGGCCTGAGCATGGCCTTTCGAATGATACCCAACATGACCAGGTATAAAGTAAAAAAAACATGTATTTTTTTTGTGTGTTATTTTTATTAATGCAGCAATATTGTTCACATTTCAATTATAATGTGAACAATGATGCTGCACTAATGATTTTTTTCTATGGAGTGCATTTGCTAAAAATCACGTAATTCCCCCCACAAAATGTAACAAGTCCCATTGTAAAAATGAGCTGAGCACACAGCAGTGAAATGCAGGGTTAAGGGGTTAAACATCATATCAGAGGAATATTTTGTAGAGAAATGAACACTTCTCAGAAGCACAGGTGTTGTTTATTACATGTTCAGGAGACACCTCCAGACACCCTCAGTCTACAGACAATGTGTCAAATTCATTAGACCAGACTAATTAAAAGCACATGTTATTTCCAAACACTAATTAACACCTGTTGTTTACAGCGTTTGAGAGCACATGTCATTTAGAGGTGAGAATCTTTGCACCTAGACATTAGTTTTTAATCCAATATCTAATAAACCGTTGCTTATAATATTCTGCAGTAAAGAGTCTCTTTATTTCTCGATTTTTTTAGTATTTATTAAGCATTTTTTATACTTTTTAAAAAAAAAAAATGTTTTCGAACTCGAGCCGAACACGCCAAAAGGTTTGAAGTTCGCGAACTTTCGAACTGGCAATGTTCGAGTCGAATTCCGAACTGATCGAACCAAACAGCTCATCCCTATTATGACATAATTAAAAAATGTTGGTTTCTGAATACCGATTGACAGGCTGCTGCAATAAGAGGTTTCATAATATATGATCTGTACATTTGTCAGAAATTTTAGTGGGGGGGATCACTTTCCTATTTCTGTACATACCGGGTGAGTACTTGATGGGTTATTGTAATGGGCGCTATGGTGCTCACACAAGAGTAGCGGAGTTGGGATCGTAATGGACAGATATACCTGACAGACGGTTACAAAACAATTAAACAATCGGTATACACAGACTTGATCTCCAAGGCCAATGAGTATATAATCAAACCAGAGTTGCAACTAAGCTCAAATGGTTTCAAGACCAAAAGACAACTTAGTGAGGATACATAGGGCAGTATTACAAAGCTGGTGCTAACTTAACCAGAGCTGTTGTAAACTTACGAGAGCCATTATTGACCCAGGACATACTTGAAAATGAGAGAAATCTCTATGTATCCTTCCTGGTAAAATCCTTTATAAATCCTTTATATATAAATAAATTATGGGGCCCTATTACATTCTCTGCGCAATTGCGGTCGCGCAGCGCATTTTTTTTGCGCACAAAAAAACGATATTGCGTGAAAATTAACATGATATTCCAATCAGAGCGCATTTTTTCTTCCTTCAAGATTTTTCGTCCGCAAATCCGACACGCAAAGCCGTTCGCAAATGAACGTTGCGTGCAGGAATCGGTGGGCAGACTGTTTTGTCACGGGAATCAGCCAACATCGATCACCCATTTCCAATAAAATATTTACAAACTAAAACAAATGAAAAAAAAAAATTAACAACCACCAGCCAAAAAAAGAAAAAATTCACAATGACACAATTTATAAATTTTAATGTTTGGGTATGTGTAGAATGTGTAACTTTTTTCGTGCTGGTGTATTTCGTTTAGCCCAGAACGATCACATTTACAGTTACCACCTACTTTTCAAAGACGTTACGAAAATGCGCGCGAACTTTCGTTGCGCGAAGATTGTAATACCATCCGCATACCAGCGCACTAACGCATTGGCGCTCACAATGTTAAGTATGGGATGCGCGCACGAACTTGCACTCATGCTGCGTTGGTGCAGGGTCACTCGCGTTGGACGTTAACGACGTAATACGACGTTCTGCGCAAATGTTTTTGTCCAGGCGCAAATGCGCATTTGCGTGTGCGCAAAACCGATGCGCGAGGAATGTAATAGAGCCCATAGCCTATGGAGCTGTTAAGTTAACAACAGCTCTGGTTAAGTTAGCACCAACTTTGTAATACTGCCCTATATTTGTTATCTTAATATTTTGACTTGGTGGAATTATATTAATGTATAACTACTTTGGTTTGATGGATGATGAAGATCATGCAACGAAAATGACAGACCTTCCCCTTTCATTCAGAGTTTCATTGTTATTGTGTAAATATCACAGATACATAAGGGTTTATTCAGAGATCTGGCCACAAAATGTCACCGAACACGAACAGTAAATTTCCCTGTACGGTGACATTTCGGGCCATTCAGCTACTCAGAGAGCAGGCAATTGGCCAAATTGTGACAAACTGCCACCAACTACGGTGCCTGTTCGAAGGCCGTGAAATTCCCCCATAGAGAAGCAATGCTTAATCTAATCAGAGAACACCGAACAGCAGTGAAAAGTTGCCGAAGTGCCCCGTTGTTCGGTGTTTTTATTCAGCAGGTTTATTCAGGCGAACCCCATAGGTTTCAATGTTAAAAATATTCCTGTGTTTATTCAATATTAAATAAACCGTTTTGTATTTCAATCTGCAGTAAAAAATTAGTTTATTGATCTTTTTTTAGGATATTTTAGGCATTTTTGGGCAAATTATTTTTCTGTTTTTTTTTTAAAGTTTTTTTTCTTTTTTCTGTAACAGACCTTTTTATTATCATTCATAGCACCTTATATGTAAATTCCAGACATTTTTGTTCAGTAGTTTTTTGCAAACAGCGTTTAAATTTTGACACTTTCAAGTGTATTTTTTTTTTTACTCCGTTCGTCAGTTTGTCGGCTTTTTCCGTCGGCTGGTCTGTGCTCTGATCAGTGGCTCGGCAACTTTTTACGGTGTGTTCGGTGTGTTTTCTGCAGCGATTCCTGGTAGGTTTTTGGTGGGTTTTTAGCGGATGTTCGGTGGGTTTTCCCTCCACACCCGGGACCCTGCAGTGAATGTGGAATCCAACGCAGGGTGGGGAACTTTGATTCCCTGAAGAGGTGCTCTCTGAATAACCCCCATAGAAGGTTAATGCGTAACAACTAGTGAGAGGATCTAAGAAAACTAATAAAACTGAGGTGTTACTGAACAAACGTTGGCGTTTGAAGAAATTGCAAACACTGCCAGAAATCGCTGTTGCGATTAAGATTAATATGTTTCACACAGCAAAGTTCAAGCAGTGGCAGGAAAAGCTACACAAAACAATGGAGATTCTGAATTTTCTAAGTAAACCCCTAAATTCGTCTAAAAATAACACAGAAATAAGAAAGCGAGAACTCGAATTTAAACTCAACCAAACTATATTATATTATACAAGGTGGAAAGCCTGCCCAGAGGGCAGTCTATTGTGGATATACTGCCCCTGCTCGTGGATATTGCCCCAGCACGTGGATACTGCCCCAGCACGTGGATACTGCCCCCAGCTCGTGGATTTGCCCCCCAGCTCGTGGATATTGCCCCCAGCTCGTGGATATTGCCCCCAGCTCGTGGATATTGCCCCCAGCTCATGGATATTGTTCCCCCAGCTCATGGATATTGCCCCCAGCTCCTGGATATTGCCCCCCAGCTCCTGGATACTGCCCCCAGCTCATGGATACTGCCCCCAGCTCATGGATATTGCCCCCAGCTCATGGATACTGCCCCCCAGCTCATGGATACTGCCCCCCAGCTCATGGATATACTGCCCCCAGCTCATGGATATTGCCTCCCAGCTCATGGATATACTGCCCCCCAGCTCATGGATATTGCCCCCCAGCTCTCATGGATATACTGCCCCCAGCTCATGGATACTACTGCCCCCAGCTCATGGATATTGCCCCCAGCTCATGGATACTGCCCCCCAGCTCATGGATATTGCCCCCCAGCTCATAGATACTGCCCCCCAGTTCATGGATACTGCCCCCCAGCTCATGGATATTGCCCCCCAGCTCATGGATATACTGCCCCCAGCTCATGGATATACTGCCCCCAGCTCATGGATATACTGCCCCCCAGCTCATGGATACTGCCCCCCAGCTCATGGATACTGCCCCCAGCTCATGGATACTGCCCCCAGCTCATGGATATACTGCCCCCAGCTCATGGATACTGCCCCCCAGCTCATGGATATACTGCCCCCAGCTCATGGATACTGCCCCCAGCTCATGATATACTGCCCCCCAGCTCATGGATATTCGCCCCCAGCTCATGGATACTGCCCCCAGCTCGTGGATATTGCCCCCAGCTCATGGATATTGTCCCCCCACTCGTGGATATTGCCCCCCAAGCTCTCATGGATATATGCCCCTGATCAGACCCCAGACCAGACATGGGGCGGCTGTGTCGAATGCTCTATCAGCATTCGAACACGAACAGCCGCCCCATGAGCTCCGCATACTTACCTTTCCGAGCGGTGCCAGGGAAGTGAAAGTTTTCCCGCTTCCGGTCGTTGAAGGACCAAGCCTCCCACGTGACCGGGGCTTGGGTCCTTCAAAGAGCGGAAGCGAGGGAACTTTCAGTTCCCCGGCGCCGCTCGGAAAGGTAAGTATGGCGCGGGGGTTGGATGCGCGCGGCAGCCGGGTAGAGGCTCGAGCGCAGCCTCTACCCGGCTGCTGTGTGCATCTTGTAACAGCCGCAGCGAGCGCCACAGCCGGCTCGTGCCGCGGCGGTTGCATGCGCGCGCAACCAACCGCGCTGGTTGCGCGCGCATGCGCAGAGTAAGCTTGGCGACGGACACGCCAAGCCTTACTCAATTATAGTATAGATCATACACTTAGGGGGTTATTCAGACAGCACCAAAATGACGCTGACATTTCGGCGCTCTCTCGCGCTCCGTACATCGTGGAATCCAATTTCTCCACCCTGCGGTGAATTCAGCATTCATCACAGGGTCCCCGTAGTGCAGGGAAAATCTGCCGCAAAACCGCTGACCACCTGCCGAAAACCCACCAAAAAGCTGCCGGAACCCCTGAAAAAAATACTCTGAACACAATGGAAAAAGCTGATGAGCTGCTGATCACAGCACAGACCAGCCGCTGGAAAAAGCCGAGAATCTGACGAACAAGGTTAATATATATATATATATATATTTATTTATTTATTTATTTATTTATTATTTTACCAGGAAGGATACATTGAGATTTCTCTCGTTTTCAAGTATGTCCTGGGTTCAAGAACATTGAAATGTTACAGTCGTTACAGAAATACAAAGTAATAAAATGCAAGATATTAAAAATACAAATATACAGATTAACAGAAAATAAATATGTAGGAAATAGTCATTATGTTACATGTTTACAGGTGCATTCCGTATTGAGGTATGTTAGTAAAGAGCTCTTGAGTGACCTTTCGCTGCTGAGGCATTTCCCGCCTGTGTGCTGAGGTAATTTTTACCGGTTTCGTTCATCATGTTTAACCGCGTTTTGAAGCCTTATTTTATTATATGACCCAGACATATTATATATTGTTCTTTCCGGCAGACTCGGCAGATTCATAATCTGTCATTATTATATGTATACGTTATGTCCTGTCTTTATATTATAACAAAATATGCAATAAAATTAGAATTTTCAATAATTTACAACGTGTAAAGTGTTTTTTTTCACATTTTAACATGCGATCGTTTGCGATTATATTTTCTATGGGGTGCGCTTGTTAATAAAATTAGAAATGGGGACTCGTTACATTTTTTTGGGGGAAAATTTAGTTATTTTAACAAACGCACTCCATACAAAAATTGTTAGTGCAGCATCATTGTTCACATTATAAATTAAATGGGAACAATATTGCTGCATTAACAAAACAAATAAAAAATAAAAAACTTGTTTTTTTTTATTATTATTTTATTTTATTTTATTTTTATGTTTAATTTTTATTTTTTTAAAAAACTTTTGACATGGTCATGTTTGGTATCGTTGGAAAGGCCATGCTTGGCCGATCCAACTATATCAAACATTAACCCCTAGCTGCCACGGATCGGGAGATAGGGGGTTCATTGGAACCCCCTATCTCCACCATTGGTGGCAGCTAGGGGTTAACTCCAGGACAGGCGTCATCGTGCTATGCACGATGACGCCAGTCCTCAGGGGGAGTTCCCGGAGGCTTGGCCGACATCCAAGATGTCGGCCAGCTCCAGGAAAGGATCACAAACTGGGGCTTTTCGGTGCTGATTCGTGATCCGGCCCCCATGGGGTTAATGCCAGGTACCGTTTGGAAGGGCAGGCTCCCTTTCCCCCCTCCCTTTCAGGCGCCTCCTCAGCACACGCGGGGGGCGCCTGAAATAGATGTCATCGCGCTGCCGCAATGACATCTATTGTGCCCGCAGCGGTCCCAGAGTGATGGGCTGACATCCAAGATGTCAGCCCGCACCGGGGGGCACAGCGATCGGCCGGATTCTGGCCGATCGCAGATTGCTTTAGGAGGATGCGCTCAGCGAGTCTTCTGCAGCCAACCCTTCCTGCGGCAGGACGCGCTGAGCGCGTCCTCCGCAGCGAAGTGGTTAAGACTGGGGGAAGATTTGATGGTGTCTGGGAAGTTATTCCATAATTGTGGTAATTGTGGTGCTCTGTAGGAAAATGAGGACCGAGCCACTTTCTTTTTGTATTGTGGTATTGCAAGTAAGGTGCAGGTCCTGGATCGGAGGTTATAGGATGAGGGAGCTTCTGTGGGAAGCAGTCTATTCAGATAGGGTGCAATACAAGTAGATAAAACACACATAGGGTAAAACCCCTTTACACCTGAGTGTTATAGCACTGCCAATTTTACACTCACAAACGGTGATTTCAATCAGGCATGTAGATATTTAACATAGGATCCAATTTCTTTCCTTAAGTTATTTTCTCATTTTTCATAACCAAATAGTCATGTTGGAAAAGGGAAAGAAAGTATGCAATAGTGAAGGACCACAAAAATGGTTTTAAATTAAAATCAATTGTTATTTATTGCGCGTACTCTTTAACGAATTGAAAAATCACATAAACGTCACCCAGTCCCAGGGATACATCTCGGGTCCAAGCCCTAAGGTCCATGGTTTCTGGGGTCTGCCACTCAACGCGTTTCGTCCTCTCGACTTCCTCAGGAGTGGCATCCTTCCCATATTTCAACAAATATATAGTGTCAGTAACAAGGGGATTCGGAACAGCTGTCCCGATGAGCGTCTCCCAATTTCCGGCGTCTGGTACAGTTACCATGGCGCCGTCCATCCGACACGTCACATCCGCTCAGTTGCATCCCCAGCGTCCGGTTCAGTTGCCATGACGTTGTCGCTCCGATACATCACTTCCGCCGGCGGTGTTTCCGGAATGCATCCCATTCGCGTCCAGAGATCTCCCTGGTTACTCCCTCTCCTTTCTCCACATCACAGATGAAGATCCCTTTCACCACAAAATTCTCTTATTGCCTCGGGATATATATCTTTTTCCAAATTAGCCCACATGTTGTGGACGAGAATATATATATCTGGTTTTATATATGTATTTGGGCCTTGGAAAAATGCTCATTTGTCAATGATTGCTATTGCTTTAAGACGAAAATTAATAAAGTGTCTTTTGCAGAGATAAAAGGCAGAATGTATCTTGCGTAATCTCGCCATCTCTCAGGAAAAAGGAACTCAAGCAGGTGTCTCTGCAAAGACTAACCACAAATAGGAAGACGCTCAAATGTTCTGTATGTCGCATCCTGTTGAGATTATTTTCAGACATCACATGGTCATCCAGGATGAAGAACATCTAGAAGAACATCGCTGATTTTGCAATTTTATGAAATGTTACTTTGACCTATGAAATAGCTGAATATGTGATTTTGTTATTAATTAATAATTAAAACCGTATGTACGTAATTTTATGCTGAAGTCAATCAAAATGTTTAGTTGACTCCCACTCGCTTACGCAGCAAAGTACTATAAATGTATCAAAACCTATCATTAAACTCAGAGAGAAGTCACTTCTTTCGAAGTTATATAGACCGTTCTATATCGTCTGTGTCATTTCTTATGCGCATATATCTTTGACGTTCTCCACCGAATTAGATCAGAGGCTGGCATCCGAGGACGGACTAGTTTAGTCCGCTTCACACAATGTTACCACCAATAAGCGGTTTCTTTTATTTAGGCAAAGAAAAACATCCTTCCATTTCATCTGGGCATGCATCCTTCCACTGGCAGTATCTGAAAAGACCCAATATTACCCTTTAAACATCAGTCCATTACCACCAAATTAAAAAAGTTATAACAATTACATAAATACCATATAAAACATTAAGCAATCTAGAATTAATTTAAAAAAATTAATCTAAAAACAACGATGACCAGACATCTACTTTAAAAAGCACACCAAATCCAAGTCGCTATTTAACCCCAGTGGTTGTAGTGTTTTTAAACGGTGTATCCAGTAGGTTTTCCTTCTGGACATTTCTAAACCCTATCCCCCCCTCTCCAGTCTGCTTCAATATACTCAATCCCTAAACATTCCAGTTTCTTTAAATCATATAACTGACAATTATTGCAATGCACCGGTACAGAATGAGTCGCCAAATTTCTCTGTATATTACACATATGTTCCAGGACTCTACATTTAAATTTTCTTGTGGTACGTCCCACATATTGCAATCCACAGGCACACTGGATTAAATAAATTACAAAATTTGTTGAGCATGTTATATTCCCTTTAATTTTAAACGCTTCGCCAGTCACCTTACTAGTAAACTGATGGGTTATCCTAGGTAGGAAACGGCATGCCTTGCAAAACCCACATTTTCTGAACCCGGGATTGACTATACCAGCCTTTGGTGGGGGATTGGGAATACTAGGGGCTAATACACTTTTTAAATTTTTTGCCCTCCTATAGATCATCGTTGGATTTGTTGGAAGTTCAGTGTTCAATATAGGGTCCCTAGATAGTATCGACCAATGTTTCTTCACTATATTTTCTATTGATCTAAATTGCGTATTAAAATCCGTCACGAAAGCATACCTATATCTCGTGTCCCATGTTGATTCCTTTGGTTTTTTTGTCAATAGCTGTTTCCTATTGATTTTCCTAACTTCCCTGATTTTATTATCTATTTCTATTTCACTATACTGTTTAGCTAATAGCTTCTCCTTAATATATTTCGCCTGAGTATCAAAATCCTATTTTTTGTACAGTTCCTTTTGACTCTAATTAGCTGGCTCTTAGGAATGGATTTAACTATCTCGATGAACATAGAGATTTTAGATCAATTCACCCAATATATTAATGTGAATCAATATTCGCTTAAATTCAGCTCGGTTTTTGATCCAATTCAGATTGCATTTTTGGATGTCACACTGGGGGCAGATGGAGGGAAAATTGTGTCGATATGTTTCTTTAAGAAAACAGATGGCAATGGCTATGTTCATCGAGATAGTTGCCACCATCCATCTTGGCTCAAATCCATTCCTAAGAGCCAGCTAATTAGAGTCAAAAGGAACTGTACAAAAAATAGGATTTTGATACTCAGGCGAAATATATTAAGGAGAAGCTATTGGCTAAACAGTATAGTGAAATAGAAATAGATAATAAAATCAGGGAAGTTAGGAAAATCAATAGGAAACAGCTATTGACAAAAAAAACAAAGGAATCAACATGGGACACGAGATATAGGTATGCTTTCGTGACGGATTTTAATACGCAATTTAGATCAATAGAAAATATAGTGAAGAAACATTGGTCGATACTATCTAGGACCCTATATTGAACACTGAACTTCCAACAAATCCAACGATGATCTATAGGAGGGCAAAAAATTTAAAAAGTGTATTAGCCCCTAGTATTCCCAATCCCCCACCAAAGGCTGGTATAGTCAATCCCGGGTTCAGAAAATGTGGGTTTTGCAAGGCATGCCGTTTCCTACCTAGGATAACCCATCAGTTTACTAGTAAGGTGACTGGCGAAGCGTTTAAAATTAAAGGGAATATAACATGCTCAACAAATTTTGTAATTTATTTAATCCAGTGTGCCTGTGGATTGCAATATGTGGGACGTACCACAAGAAAATTTAAATGTAGAGTCCTGGAACATATGGGTAATATACAGAGAAATTTGGCGACTCATTCTGTACCGGTGCATTGCAATAATTGTCAGTTATATGATTTAAAGAAACTGGAATGTTTAGGGATTGATAATATTGAAGCAGACTGGAGAGGGGGGGATAGGGTTAAGAAATTGTCCAGAAGGGAAACCTACTGGATACACCGTTTAAAAACACTACAACCACTGGGGTTAAATAGCGACTTGGATTTGGTGTGCTTTTTAAAGTAGATGTCTGGTCATCGTTGTTTTTAGATTAATTTTTTTAGATTAATTCTAGATTGCTAATGTTTTATATGGTATTTTATGTAATTGTTATAACTTTTTTAATTTTGGTGGTAATGGACTGATGTTTGAAGGGTAATATTGGGTCTTTTCAGATACTGCCGGGAAGGATGCATGCCCAGATGAAATGGAAGGATGTTTTTCTTTGCCTAAATAAAAGAAACCGCTTATTGGTGGTAACATTGTGTGAAGCGGACTAAACTAGTCCGTCCTCGGATGCCAGCCTCTGATCTAATTCGGTGGAGAACGTCAAAAGATATATGCGCATAAGAATGACACAGACGATATAGAACGGTCTATGTAACTTCGAAAGAAGTGACTTCTCTCTGAGTTTAATGATAGGTTTTGATACATTTATAGTACTTTGCTGCGTAAAGCGAGTGGGAGTCACTAAACATTTTGATTGACTTCAGCATATAAAATTACGTACATACGGTTTTAATTATTAATTAATAACAAAATCACATATTCAGCTATTTCATAGGTTAAAGTGACATTTCATAAAATTGCAAAATCAGCGATGTTCGTCTAGATGTTCTTCATCCTGGATGACCATGTGATGTCTGAAAATAATCTCAACAGGATGCGACGTACAGAACATTTGAGCGTCTTCCTATTTGTGGTTAGTCTTTGCAGAGACACCTGCTTGAGTTCCTTTTTCCTGAGAGATGGCGAGATTACGCAAGATACATTCTGCCTTTTATCTCTGCAAAAGACACTTTATTAATTTTCGTCTTAAAGCAATAGCAATCATTGACAAATGAGCATTTTTCCAAGGCCCAAATACATATATAACACCAGATATATATATTCTCGTCCACATTATGTGGGCTAATTTGGAAAAAAGATATATATCCCGAGGCAATAAGAGAATTTTGTGGTGAAAGGGATCTTCATCTGTGATGTGGAGAAAGGAGAGGGAGTAACCAGGGAGATCTCTGGACGCGAATGGGATGCATTCCGGAAACACCGCCGCAGAAGTGATGATCGGAGAGACAACGTCATGGCAACTGAACCGGACGCTGGGGATGCGGCTGAGCGGATGTGACGTGTCGGATGGACGGCGCCATGGTACTGTACAGCGCCGGAAATTGGGAGACGCTCATCGGACAGCTGTTCCGATCCCCTTGTTACTGACACTATATATTTGTTGAAATATGGGAAGGATGCCACTCCTGAGGAAGTCGAGAGGACGAAACGCGTTGAGTGGCAGACCCCGAAACCATGGACCTTAGGGCTTGGACCCGAGATGTATCCCTGGGACTGGGTGACGTTTATGTGATTTTTTAATTCGTTAAAGAGTACGCGCAATAAATAAGGATTGATTTTAATTTAAAACCATTTTGTGGTCCTTCACTATTGCATACTTTCTTTCCCTTTTCCACAAATGACTATTTGGTTATGAAAATGAGAAAATAACTTAAGGAAAGAAATTGGATCCTATGTTGAATATCTACATGCCTGATTGAAATCACCGTTTGTGAGTGTAAAATTGGCAGTGCTATAACACTCAGGTGTAAAGGGTTTTACCCTATGTGTGTTTTATCTACTTGTATTGCAGATATCCCCCCCTTTTTTTCGACATTATTCAGATAGGGTGGCAGCTTCCCAGAAAAGCTCTTAACACCCAGGCTAGAAAAGGGAAGGGTGCGTTTAGACTCCAGTGATGGCCAGTTTAGCTCTTTTTAACATGTCACAATGGTGGGTTATGTAGTTACATTGAATGCAAAGCGGCAGAATGAGTTATACAATGTAGTAAGTTTTGAAGGTGTGTTTCGCGGCGGCGCTTATACACTACATCTCAATCAATAGCCGGCATAAGCATTTGTTGCACAAACTGCTATCTTACGGCGGGGTTCAGGCAGGATTTGTTTCTGTACAGGGCACCTAGTGTGGGGTAAAGTTTAGATGAGAGTTTTTTCGATGTGGGGGCCAAAGGATAGATTAGGGTCCAACCACATACCTAGATATTTGAGAGAAGTGACTGTGGTCAGCGTGCCATTTGATTTTGTCCCAACACATAAGTGGGGATTTTGCAATTTGTGTAGTTTAGGTTTTGTTCCAAAGAGCATCGTTACAGTTTTGTCAGTATTTGAAAAAAGTTTGTTGTGTTTGATCCACTTTTCTACCTCTGAGAATTGTTCTTGCAGCACGGCCTCCAGCTGCGGGAGATTTGGTTTGCTGGTATAGATTACGGTGTCGTCTGCATACATATGTACAGTTGAGGCTTTGCAGACGTTGGGCAGATCATTTATGAATATTGTGAATAGCAGGGGGCCTAGTATTGAGCCTTGAGGTACACCGCAAATGACAGGGAGGGGGAGGGAGGAGCTGCCAGAAATTGACACATATTGTGATCGGTCAGATACATGTGATTGAAACCAGCTTAGCGTGTGATCACCAATGCCAGAGTTTTTAAGTTTTTCTAACAAGATGCCATGATTGAAAGTGTCAAAATTAACCCCTTAACGCCGCAGTATGTTTCATGACGTCCTGGCGGCAGGCGGGCTTTGAAGACGCAGGGCATACATGTACGCCTCGCTGTCTTCAATGGGGCCGCCTCGGCCCCTCCCCGCAGCCTGCACGCACTGACTCGTGGCGCGCATCATTGGCTGCACATTTCAGGCTGACCCCTGCAGCCAATGACGCGTGCTGCGTGCCGACTGCGGGGAGGGCTGCGGGGACCTGTCGGCGAGGCGTACCTGTACGACTCGCCGGCAAAATCGACCCCTTAAGGGTGCCACCCGTGCGTCCTTAAGGGGTTAAACACTGTTTGCAAAAAAACTACTGAACGAAAATGCCTGGAAATTACATATAAGGTCCTATGAATAATAATAAAAGGTCTGTTACAGAAAAAAGAAAGAAAAAGTTGACCAAAAAATCCTTAAAATGCCAAAAAGATCCTAAAACAGAATCTATAAATAAAGAGACTTCTTAACGCAGATTAAAATAATAAACGGTTTGTTAGATATTGGATAAAAACAGGAATATATTTATCATTGAAGCCTATGGGGTTCGCGTGAATAAACCTACCGATTGAAACCACCCAACAGTAGGGCACTTCAGCAGCTTTTCACTGCTGTTCTGTGTTCTGTGAATAGATTAACCATTGCGTCTCTATGGGTGATTTCACAGCCTTCGAACAGGCAACGTACATGCAGGCAGTTCAGCAAAATTTTGTAAACTGCCTGCTCACTGAATAGCCGAATGTCCCCGAAATGTCACCATACATGAAAATTCCCTGTTCGGTGAAATTTCGGGTCAGATCGGCTCTCTTTGAATAACCCCTTAAATTCACATACCTCGTCTAATTCCATTTACAGCTATCGGAGCGATTAGTCCAAAACTGTCCAAGCATTTAAAGTGCACCAATCATGCCCAAAACATCTTTAGCTCATTCGAAAGATCTCCCAAATCTGCCTATACATTGTGCTAACAATTGAATAGTTTTTTCAAAAAGATCTTGTAAAGAAATCTCTCTGCTCTTCCTGTTTGCTCTAGTGCCACATTATGCTGCCTGATGTGTTTCCCTGGGGAATGATTTATGGCTACACAGCAGGAGCTACTGGCTGTGTCTGAACTAACCATCCGCAGAGAACATTTGCAAATGACTCACTGATCTTCTAAACAGATAGGGATGCTGGATGATCTGTATGTTTCAACTGTTAACAACTCCATACAATGCTAGGATTCCTCCTGCAAGTGTCAGCTAAAGAAATATATTTTTTTGGTGGGAAGGGTGTGTATTAAAAATATATATGTGTGTTTGCACTGCAGCTAAGCAGTTGGATGGGCTGGAACCTTTTCAGCCTTTCAGAGTTAATATTAGAAGCCTCCTTGATATCTGAACGCCTCTCCCCTTGAGCCATACTGAGCTGAGCAGCCAAACACACAACTTAGATGTTTAAACCCTCTCACGAAAGGAAGCAGAAAATACGTCCACCTGCATGAGAAAAGCAGGCATGTTAGAAGCTACAGACACTCACAAAACTCCACTGGAAGTTGCAAAATAAAAACATGTAATGGTTTAATTAAGATGCAAAAAACCACATATCAAAAATCTCTATAACAGACAGTGAGTACACTTCAAGGTAAGCTAACAGGGTTATTCAGAGAAAGGTGAAACTCTGGAGAACTTTTGGAGAAGTGAAAATTTAGGTCAAAGTAGCCAAAAAAGAAAATTTCTCCCGTTTATCTCACTTTCCAAATTGGCTACCTAGAAGTTTCACTTCTCCAAAAGTTCTCAAGAGTTTCACCTTTCTCTGAATAACCCTGTAAGTATACATATGTAGAACTAGTTGATATTTGTGAAAACTACTATGGAATCTGAAAAAGACCCAGTTAGCGGTCTCCTAAATAGGGATGAGCCGAACACCACCCGAGTTCGGTTCGGCGCCGAACCCGAACTTCCCATATGTTCGGGTCCGAACCCGAACTCCATGCAAGTCATGGGGCTGAAAATTCCGGTTTTTAGAGTGCCCCCTCCAAGAGGGCATATATGCTAGATATTTGCCATAAAAGGTGTATGGGGGGTCCGAGTAGTGCCCTGGGGGACAGGAAACAAGACAAGAAGTTTTAAAATAAACGTTTTTAAAGGGACAGTGCAGTTTTCCATGAAATAAGGGTTGAAAAAAAAAACCAAAAATTCCTTCAAATATCGTGCCTAGGAGGTCCCCATAACCTGCCCGTGAAGTGGCGGATTTCTAGGATGTATAGAGAAACACTTAAAAACAAAAAAATGACGTTTCAAATGACGGTAAATGCTTTTCCTTTAATCTATCCATAAACAACTGCTTGGGGCGGCAGTCTGTATGAAAAGAGGAGACATTTTCTGACACGCAGAAAAAGTTTACTGATTTTTTTGGGCTAAATAATTGTGAACTTAAGCAGGCTTTGGATGAAAGTAACAATAGGTGCTCTAAAATTGGTCCTTTAGCGTCCCCACAGTGCAGTCACACCGTAACCCCTCTGAGGATATGAAACTGATACAGGCGTCAGTGGCAGTGCACCCAAATATTGTTGCTTTTGGTGCCAGGCCTGCAAGTTATCATACAGTAACCCCTCTGTGGTATTGTGGAAGAATGCAGGAGTGAACCTTGCGGTCCTATATTAAAAAGATATGCATCTGGTAAAGGCGTCAGTGCACCCAGATATTCTGCCCTTGGTGCAAGACTGCCAGGCCAGCAAGTATCATCATACAGTAACCCCTCTGTGGTTTTGTGGAAGAATGCAGGGGTGGACCATGTGGTCCTATATTAAAAAGATATGATTCTGGTCAAGGCGTCAGTGCACCCAGATATTCTGCCTTTCATGGCAGCTAGTGCCTTCACACCGTAACCCTTTTGTGGTATTGTGGAAGAGTGCAGGGTTGGACCCTGTGGTTCAAAAAATTAAAATGATATAAATCTGGCACAGGCGTCAGTGCAGCCAAATATTGCGCCTTTCATAGCAGCAAGTGCATTCACACCGTAACCCTTTTGTGGTATTGTGGAAGAGTTCAGTGCTGGAGGTTTTGTGAATGCAGAAGACATCCCCGATCTATTCCGTTACGTCAGCATCAGGGGGTTGATAGCTGCTGATCCAGGACTGATTCATTTTTATAAATGTCAGCCGGTCTACAGAGTCGGTGGACAGATGCACTCTTTGTCTGTGACAAAGCCTCCAGCGGCACTGAACGTCCTTTCAGAAAGCACGCTGGATGAAGGGCAACATAGTAGCTGCATAGCATATTGGCCAAGTTCTGGCCAGTGATCCAATCTCAACACCAAGTAAGCCTGTGGATCATCTGCTGGAAAGGTATCCAGGTCTGCCCTTGCCCCTAGATAGTCCTGCACCATATGGTGAAGACGCTGGCAATGGGTGCCTACATTTGACGTTCCTGGGCATCGTGGACTAAAAGAATTAAAAAAATGCATCAGACAAGCGGCCCTGGCCTTCACCACTATTCCTCTGATCATCCGCAGCCTCAGAAGCACTTGTGTCAGCACTTGGTAATCTACCAGTGCCTGGAAAGGTGTTACACAAGTGTCGCTTTAGAGCGTCCTCAAGTTTTTTTCATCCTGTGCTCCCTCTGTGCGAGCAGGATGAGCTCTGCAACTTTACCCTTGTATCGTGGATCAAGAAGGGTTGCCAACCAGTAATGATCCCTCTCCTTGATAGCACGAATCCTGGGGTCCTTTAACAGGCTTTGCATTATTAGGGAGCCCATGCAGCGTAGGTTGGAGGTGGCATTAGCTTCCGAGTCTTCCTGGTCAATGAGGATGTCCGTATCGTGCACTTCCTCCTCCCAGCCACGCACTAGCCCTTGTGTTTCTGGGCACACGAAACCCTCCCTTGAGGAATCCCCACCTTCAATGCCCCCACTACTTAAATATTCCTCCTCCTCCTCCTCCTCATCCTCCTCCTGTCTGATCTGAGAAGGACCCGCTGGAATGCTGTCTGCGGAAAGACTGGTGCCTCCTCTTCCTCCCACTGCTCTGCGTCTAGAGCCACATCTATAATTCCCCGCAGAGTGTGCTCCAGCAGGAAAACTAAAGGAATTGTGTCACTGATGCATGCACTGTCCCTGCTCACCATCCTTGTTGCCTCCTCAAATGGTGACAGTACAGTGCATGCATCCTTGATCATCAGTCACTGCGGGGGGGGAACCAAGTTGACCTGAACCTGTCCTTGTGCCATACTCACACAGGTACTCGTTGATGGCCCTCTGCTGCTTGTGCAGATGCTGCAGCATTGCTAATGTCGAGTTCCACCTGGTGGGCATGTCACAGATCAGACGGTTTGTGGGAAGGTGGAATTCTCTTTGAATTTCTGCCAGGCGAATGCTTGCTGGAATGACCGTCTGAAGTGGCTGCAGACTTTTCTGGCCTGGCTGAGAAGCTCTGGCAGCCCTGGGTACTTGGTTAGGAAACGCTGTACCACTAGATTTAGGACGTGTGCATGGTTACATGCGTCAATTTACCCTTGCGTAGGGCGGAGAGAAGGTTGCTGCCATTATCACAGACGATCATTCCCAGCTCAAGCTGGCGTGGTGTTAACCATCTCTGCACCTGGCCCTGCAGAGCTGACAGAATTTCTGGCCCGGTGTGGCTCCTGTCCCCTAAACAAACCAGCTCAAGCACAGTATGGCTTCTTTTTGCTTGAGCCATTGCGTAGACCCTGTCAGGCATCGGTTTAACTGCCACTTCGCCAGAGACAGAGAAGGAGGAGGAGGAGGAGGAGGAAGAGGGAGAGGTGGTGGTGGTGGAGCAGACAGACCTCATACAAGCAGCTTTCTGGAGGCGTGGTGGATGAACAAGCTCCAGCACAGAGCCCCGTCTTGGATCCCTCCCAGCTGCAATCAGAGTTACCCAGTGTGCCATGAAGGAAATGTAACGACCCTGTCCATGCTTGCTGGACCACGTGTCTAAAGTGACATGCACCTTGCTGCTGACTGCCTTTCCCAATGACTGGATAACATTGTCTTCCACGTGCTGGTATAGTGCTGGAATGGCCTTGCGTGAAAAGTAATGGCGTTTTGGAACCTGCCACTGTGGTACAGCACATTCAGCAAATTCACAGAAGGGAGCAGAGTCCACCAGCTGGAAAAATAGTCCCAACCATTTAGACGCTGTGTTTGGGGATGGTTGGGACTATATTTTTTCTTGCGCTGCAGCAGCTGCGGCAACGTAATCTGACTGCATAAATCTTCAACTGATGGGATGATGTCACATTGTGAGGAAGGAGCTGGTACATCCATTACTGTAGCATCATCCCTGTCAGTGGAGGTTGTAGGCAATGACATGGCAGGACATACAGTGGGGTAGAGACGGATGAGGAGGAGGAGGACCTACGCAAAGTTTTGCACCAACGGGATGTGTGGCAGGTGTTCATATGTCACCTCAAGCACGTGGTACCCAAGTGTCCAGTATCTTTCCCACGCTTAAGCCTCATCTGACATAGATTACAAATAGCAACGCTGTGCTCTACTGCACATTTCTTAAAGAACTCCCAGACAACAGAGTTCCTGCATGTGTTCTTTGAGACAACAGCGCTCTGCACCGGAGCAGCTCTGACATCTGATGCCTTGGACTGGCTAGTGCTACGGTTGGTCACAGAGGATGTTGTGCCTCGTGTTTGCTGTGCCTCCTCCTCCCCCTCTTCCTCACTTAATTCCTCTGTTCGATCTGGCACCCAGGTGGAGTCAGTGACCTCATCATCGTTGTCATCATCACCCCCTATGTCCTCATCACTGGAGCCAACTTGGCAGTATGCGGCAGCTGCTGGGGCAACATGAGTGCCAGTTATTTGTGTGTCATCACTGGCACCCCCTTCCTCTAGGTTGATTATACTCCCTTCCTCAACCTCAGAGATTGAATCAGAGCACTGTACTTGCTGCGCATCCTCAAGCAGCATGTCACTGTCATTGTAGTCAAACAATTCAGCTGACTCCTCCGTGTGTGATAGCGTGGCTACGGCAGGAATAGCTGTGGACATGGAGGCTGCATTAGATGCTTTGGCAGCTGAGGTGGACTGTAAAGCACTAGAATCCTGGCTGGCAGAGGACTCGGAGGATGAGGATGGCCTGGTTAGCCAATCCACCGAGTCCTCTGTATGTTGCTGCTGCTTAAGACGGCCAGCACCAGTTAGAAAGGACAAGCGTGCCCCTGCAGAGGATGCACCACGTCCACCACGACCAGAGGCACAGCCTCCCGACACAGGGGCTGCTTGCCCTCTTATCTGTGTATGGGAGCGTCTGCCTGTCCTTTTTGTTCTTTCAGACATGTGAGTGATATATAGATTAATATATACAGAACTCTGATTCAACTCTGGTATAAAGATTAAAGATTTAAAGAACTCTGGTATAACTCAGTGAGACACCCTGATAGCTGGCAGCCAGTGACAAAACACAGATTACAAGTCTCAGACACCTCCTATAAATCAGTGAGACCCCTTGATGGGTGGCAGTGAAACCTCTTATAAATCAGTGAGACACCCTGATGGGTGGCAGTGAAACCTCCTATAAATCAGTGAGACCCCTTGATGGGTGGCAGTGAGAAGCCACAGATTACAAATCTCAGTAACCTCTTATAAATCTGAGAGAGACCCCTTGATGGGTGGCAGCCAGTGAGAACACACGATTATAACAATTACCAAATATTTTGTAGAAATTAGTGAGCCCCAAAATACTGCGTGGTACTGGCTGTGTGACAAGAGACAGATCACCTCAATTCACAAATGTTTTGTAGAAATTAGTGACCCCCAAAATACTGCGTGGTACTGGCTGTGTGACAAGAGACAGATCACCTCAATTTACAAATATTTTGTAGAAATTAGTGACCCCCAAAATACTGCGTGGTACTGGCTGTGTGAGAAGAGACAGATCACCTCAATTCACAAATGTTTTTTAGAAATTAGTGACCCCCAAAATACTGCGTGGTACTGGCTGTGTGACAAGAGACAGATCACCTCAAATCACAAATATTTTGTAGAAATTAGTGAGCCCCAAAATACTGCGTGGTACTGGCTGTGTGACAAGAGACAGATCACCTCAATTCACAAATGTTTTGTAGAAATTAGTGAGCCCCAAAATACTGCGTGGTACTGGCTGTGTGACAAGAGACAGATTACCTCAATTCACAAATGTTTTGTAGAAATTAGTGAGCCCCAAAATACTGCGTGGTACTGGCTGTGTGACAAGAGACAGATCACCTCAATTCACAAATGTTTTGTAGAAATTAGTGAGCCCCAAAATACTGCTTGGTACTGGCTGTGTGACAAGAGACAGATCACCTCAATTCACAAATGTTTTAAAGAAATTTGTAACCCCCAAAAAGACTTGCTGGCTGTGTGACAAGACACAGAAGATCACCTCAATTCACAAATGTTTTAAAGAAATTTTTAACACCCAAAATAGTTGCTGGCACAGTGACAAGACACAGAAGATCACCTCAATTCCCAAATGTTTTAAAGAAATTAGCGACCCCAAAAAACTTGCTTACACAGTGACAAGACACACATCACCTAAATTCCCTGATATTTTGTAGAAATGAGGCCCCCCCAGACCCCCCCAGTAGCGTGGCAGACTGGCAGTAACAACACACAACAATCTCCTCTGAAATCTCCTCTCAAAATGCGTGCTGTAGCTATGTGTGGAAACGTTATATAGTGTGCTGCGGGACTTAGCTCTGTGAGCCCATGATTGGGCAAAATTTGCCCAATCAGGACTCTGAACCGTGATTGGCATACTGTTGAACCTGTTTTGCACCAGACCTGTGGTCAGGTGCAAGGCTGTAGCCAATTACGAGCTTCAGGCCAGTGGGAAAATGCATTGTGGGCCATTGTGATGCATTGTGGTCGAACATGCGCCGAACACCCGGAAATGTTCAGAGTTCGCGATCTAACTGAACAGGCTAAGTTCGGATCGAACTCTGAACCGTCCGAACCGAACAGCTCATCCCTACTCCTAAATATTGTCCACGTGATGAGCTTAGAAACCCTACTTAAGTGATTACTCTAGGCTGCTGCTCAGCTCGCTAGCCTAACACATATACCATTCTAGATAATAATTAAAATATCACCTTTATTGAAAAAAATTAAAACCAAAGGTTTTAGTCACACATACGAAAAACACAACACAATATAAAAGGTAAAAAACGGATTCCGACTTGTAACAAGTGATATTTCAGTGGTAACCATCCTCCTGTTGTGAAAAGAGTACACCTGTAAAGAGCTTCAAGGCACAAATGATTATAAAAAAGTTCTGAGAAAAAAATTCAACCGGATTAGCTAATGTACCGCTCACTCCCAGAGGAGCCGCTGAATTTGAACCTCGGGTCAGTCTCCCCGCGCTAGGGAATAAATATACTCCAGCACCGTCGTGGATTTTATAAATTATATAGTTTACTGAATAAACGGGCATATAATGAGTAAAACGGTAGATGTATATATTTTTACAGTACTTCGTAATACGAGAAACGCGCAGCGGAAAAGGAAAAATGCAGCACTTCGTAATGCGAGAAACGCGCAGCGGAAAAGGAAAAAAAAGTATTTTTAACCCCTTAGTGGTTGGAGTGTGAGTCTCGTACAGGTTATGTCCCAAGGAATGTATGTGTATGCGTGTATTGGTACCCGGGTACAATATTCACCTGGCCAGTGAATTATTTAGGGGTATCTTCGACTAGTCACGTTGGGGCCCTGTAGGTTTTGGAACAAACTGTAGTGTGCTTTAGTATTTCACCGTGGCCTGGAAGGCCTCTCACCCATCCGCCAGATACTCGGTGCTCCGCTCGACCCAGGACGTCTCTCCGCTCGATTTTGACTGGGGTTCTCTGTGTCACCGGATCCGCTGTCTTGCTCCTCTGTATCGGCCACAAGATGTCCAGCTCACCGCCTGCACTCCCTGTTAAATCGTCTGCGGTTCTCCTCAACTCGGGGTCCTTCAGCTTACTCTGTCTCAGCGTGGGTTACTGGGTCTTCATTTGGAGGAAAAACCCGATCTCTAGCTCGCTAGGCCGCACCTGCGCTCTGGCCTGGTCGAGATCACTTTCTGCTACACTGCGTCTTGCTCCTCTCACTCCTCGGCGCGCTCTGCCAGCTCTTTCCACGAGGCTGCGGATATCAGTGTCTCTCTCCCACCCACTTCCTGTTCCCGCCCGCAAAGCATGCTGGAAAATGTAGTCCCAATGTTCAGTGTCTTACATCGCGCTTGTCTCCCTCCGGTGGCCAAAAACAAGTACTACAACGACAGGGAATTTAAAACCAGCGCTACACTCTCCCCCTCCTAGAACTCTTGGGTCTCTCAAGGAGGTACAACAGTTGCATTACATTTCACATATATTAGGCAACATATACAGGCTCAGCAGCAAGCATACAATGGGTTAGATACACTTCCTCAAGTTGACTCATGCTTTGGACTACCTCAGCTAACATAGCAGACACTTCGGGCAACCTTCGCACTGTGGTGACGGCCTCTTCAGTGCTATGTCCTGGTGAGTCGTAGGTGAGTCGCTGGGGCGGTCGAACAGAGCGTTTTGGTTCTGGCTCAATCAGTTCCTCTTCAGGTGGAAGTACTATAGGTGCGGCTCAGTTCTTCTTTCTACCACTGGAGCAGACATCTCTTCGGAGTATGATCCTTCCAGTGAAGGCATAGAACTGTAGTCATAAGATTCGGCTTCAGGAACTACAGGGATTTCAATAGTCTCGGGACTTCTAACTGAAATTCAGGAGCCTCAGGCCTCAAATTACTTTCCCACCGTTCAGGAACTGAGATAACCTCTTCAGGCTCTGGTGAGCGCATCCAGTCCAGACAAAAACTTTCTTCCTCACTGTCCCTTTCGCTCTCTTCGATAGCCCGGGTCTGCTGAGACCGAGTAACGGGAGGCAAACGTGGAGCAGGCGGATTCGGCAGAGAAAGTTCGTCCCCAACTGGTATCCTCACAGCCTCTCTCAAAGGTAATAAATGATTCCGGTGCCAGTTCTTAAGAGGCCCAGCCTTTCCATCCGGCCGGATTTGATACACCGGCAGACCCGGCAGTTGCTTGCAGACAATGTAGACCTGAGAACTCCATCTATCCGCTAACTTGTGCCTTGCAGCAGCACCCAAGTTCTTCAACAAAACCCTATCACCGGGTTGTAGATCCTGTATCCGAACTTTCAAGTCATAGTTCCGTTTATTCCTTTGTTCCCTGTTTCCTGAGGTCAAACGGGCCTGTTCAAACGCAGAGGCCAGATTCTTTCGAAGTCTATCCACGTAATTTCTATGGGAAGCTACCGACGTCTGGTCCAGAGATAGCCCAAACGCCAAATCAACCGGCAGTCGAGCTTCTCTTCCGAACATAAGACGGTACGGTGAGTATCCAGTGGCGTCACTCTCCGTACTGTTATATGCATGTACTAGCGTAGCTATGTGACGACTCCAGCTCTGCTTCTCTGTGTTTGACAGTGTCCCCAGCATATTTAGTAGTGTGCGATTGAACCTTTCGGGCTGAGCATCACCTTGAGGGTGATATGGTGTAGTTCGGGTCTTTTGGATTCCCAGCAGTTCCAGTAATTGCCCAACAAGCCGGCTTTCAAAGTCTCTACCCTGATCAGAGTGTATTCTCCTTGGTAGGCCGTAGTGAACAAAGAACTTTTCCATCAGAACCTTCGCCACTGTCGGAGCGCGTTGGTCTTTTGTAGAAAAGGCTTGGGCGTAACGTGTGAAGTGATCAGTCACTATTAGAATATTTCCCTGCCCACTAGCATCCGGCTCTAAGCACAGGAAGTCAATGCACACCAAATCCATGGGTCCTTGACTTTGCAGATGGCTCATTGGAGCGGTTCGGGTCGGTAGGGTCTTCCTTTGAATACACCTCAGACATGAATGGCAGTAACTTTCCACTTCAGCTCTCATGCAAGGCCAATAGAACCTGTCTCGCACCAGCTTAAAAGTCCTTTCTGCGCCCAAATGTCCATGCTCATCATGTAGCGATCGCAGTACACTCTCCCTATGTTTAGTGGGAAGGAACAACTGTTGGGTCTCTTCAGCATTGGTTGAGGGGCCCCTTCGGTAGACCACCCCATCCAACATCTTCAACCGTTCCCACTCTTTGTAGACCAATCTGGCTCCATCTGGGGAATTGGTCAGCAGAATTTCCCGCTGGTTCGCAGTTAGGGCCTTTATGGTTAACGCAATTAAAGGGTCTCTAGCCTGATCAGCTTTCAGGTCCTGTTTTGAAAAGGTAGGCAGACTTTCATCCCTCAACTGCGTAGGGTTGCAGTAGAACTCCGGAACAGCCGCAGCCATGACTCCTATGGCCTCCGCTTCAATCCCTCCCTTGACCCGGCGCTCTGCTCCTTGACACAAAGCTTGTACCCCGTCTGGAGTTAACTGAGTCCATTCTGTAGTGTAGGGTCTTCTCGACAAAGCATCAGCATCTCGATTATTCACCCCAGGGCGATACTTCAGGCTGAACCGAAACCCTGACAGAGCGGCCAACCACCGATGTCCCGTTGCGTCCAGTTTTGCAGTAGTAAGGACGTAGGTAAGAGGATTGTTATCCGTCTTTATCACAAACTCGGCCCCATACAGATAGTCCTTTAGCTTGTCTACCACTGCCCACTTTAAGGCTAGGAACTCCAACTTGTGGGTAGGATAGTTCTTTTCTGAAGGCGTAAGGCTCCGGCTCACATACGCTACAGGCCTCAGCAATCCACCATACTCTTGATACAGGACTCCTCCTAGACCTTCTCTGCTGGCATCCACATGTAGCTCGTACGGCTTGTGAGGGTCCGCATAGGCCAAGACAGGAGCTCGAGTTAAACTCTCTTTCAGCTTCGTAAAAGCACCTTCGCATTGACTGGTCCATTCTCCCTGGATGGACTCTCGAGCTTTCCTTGGCCCTGGAGCTGACGGATTTCGGTCAGAGACCTTGTGGCCTTCTTCTGTGCTTTCCTTCTGTAGGAGCTTGTTCAGTGGTTGAGCTATTTTTGCGATTCCTCCTACAAATCTTCGATAATAGGAGCAGAACCCCAAGAAAGATCTAAGTTCAGTAACGTTTCGGGGTCTAGGCCAAGAAGCTACGGCCTCCAACTTCCGAGGATCTGTCGAAACGCCTTCTGCTGAGACCACATGTCCCAGATACGTAACAGACGGTAAACAGAATTGACATTTCTCCAGAGATAGTTTCAATCCCTCTTCATGGAGCCTCTTCAAGACCTTCTCCAAACGTTGTTCATGTTCTTCCAGAGTCTTCCCGAACACAATTATGTCATCCAGGTACACTAATACTTCGATCAGATTCATGTCCCCGACTGTCTTCTCCATTAACCGTTGGAACGTGGCTGGAGCCCCCGTAAGGCCTTGAGGCATTCTGTTGAATTCGAAGAACCCCAATGGGCAGATGAACGCAGTCTTCTCTTTGTCTTCAGGATGCATTGGTATCTGGTGATACCCACTTCGCAGGTCTAGTACACTAAACCATTTTGCTCCAGACAAACACTGTAAGGCATCTTCTATCCGAGGAGTAGCATATTGATCTGGGATGGTTCTCCGATTCAGCGTGCGATAGTCTATGCATAGGCGGACAGAACCATTCTTCTTCCGGACCATTACTATTGGAGATGCATATGGGCTCCTGGACTCTTGGATCACCTTGGTTCTTTGCAGTTCATTCAGCTGTTCTCGTAGATCATCCAAGTCTCCCAGCGGAACTCGTCTTGACCTTTCACGAAACGGCTTGTCCTCTTGTAATCGAATGCGGTGCTCAGTACTTTTAGCTAGGCCTACGTCGAACTCATCTTTCGAGAACAAGTCTCTCCACTTTAGAACTTGGGACTGAAGACGTTTCTTCCATTCAGGTGAAATGGGAGCGTCCTTGGGGTAGAATCTTTCATCTGGAATCTCTTTATCCACTCCCCCTCCTAAATCGGTAGGAGAGAGGGGCGTAGCGGACGCTACTTGCCCGATAGGCATTCGTGCTTTAAGGACTACTGGAGAATCAGACACATTGCACACGCTGACTGAGACTCTTCCTCGTGTTCTTTTCAAAGCTTTAGTGGAGATTATTTCAGGGATTACTTCTACTCCGGCTTCACTCCCATGATTAAAATCGGTTTCCAGTACTACATAGGGCCCTGGTTGCGATCCGTTCAACTTGACTGAAGCCCGGAAACTCGTTACTTCTCCTGCTTGCAGAACCTTCTCTGTTCCTTCCAATCTCCACAGGCGCCCCACTTCAGCAGGTGCCTTCTGTTCTTCGACCATTCTCTGATAGACTGGACGTAACATTGGGTGTACTCCTTTAGTAGAACCTTCTTCCAGTACGATAGGTGTCAGGAGACGTCGCACCAAATCAGTATTCGTCCCCACTATCATGGAACTCCTGTTTGCCCCTGAAGGCCGAGGACACACAATGGCCAATGCATCACAACCTCCGGACTGTCCAATGACTTCGGATCCGATCTCCAACTTCACCTGTAGATACCCGTCATAAGGGAGTTTCTCAGTTCCGATACCCCAGATTTCCAGATCCTTCAATTTCTGTAGAGGTATGTGCTTCAAGTGTCTCTCATAGAAATCTGTAAATCAATGTCACTTGAGCCCCTGAGTCCAACAGAGCTTTAGTGTAGACTCCCTCCACTTGGATTGGCACAATAGGGGAAGGACCTATCAGCTGGTCAGGAAACTTGGTGTGGCAACAGGACATTTAGACCCAGTTTGTTGTACCCTGGCCTTCTTCTTGGCCCGTGTAGGTTTTGGGTGTGCATTGCTTCCCCATGACGTAGGACCGGATGCTAAGGGAGTGACTCTTTCAGTCCTGGCAGGCTCGGCAGTTGGCCAGACTTTGGGCCCTCTCGCCCTCTTAGTCCTGGCTTGATTTTTGGAGCGGGTTTCAGCCTTCGGGCACCTAGGTTGCTCCTTCACTTGTGCCCTCTGGCGTTTCCCGCCGGTGAGGTAGATAACAGCCCTTCCAAGGCTTTCAAGAACTCCTCAACTCTATTTCCTTCAGGCTTTTGGCTTTTGCATTGTGCGCGGAAGTGGCCCATTTCTCCACAACTGAAACATCTCTTCTTTGAAAGCGGAGACGCAGTCGCCTGCTGTGATTGGTTGTTGAAGGACCCTGGCTAGACGCCACAGCAACTCCGGTTGTCTGCATGTCTGTAAGGAACTTCTGCATCTCTGTCTGTGTCTCTGTCACCTTCAACAATACTCGGCACAGTTCCGCGTGCGCCTGTTGCAATTCAGCTTGAGCTTCTTGTACCTTCTTAACAGTTTTGTGCAACTCACCATGTGCAGAGAGGTTAATTCTTTGACAGCCTTCTCTGTGGATTTAAAAGCGATCAGATGCTCTTGTTCGTCCACGTCGGATCCATAGGTATCCAACGAGTCACTTTCAGGCTGCAAACATTCGTTATGCTCACAGGTTGCGCGTAAGCTCTTTCTCCTCTCCTGAAGGATTTTTCTTCCAGTAAAGCCTCCTCCTCTCTGACAGCTCGGATCAGTTCCAGGTATTTCAGTTCTTGATTACCTTCCCTGCTTCTCAGCTGCAGCATCACTGGATCTAGAGGTTGAGCGACCCTCAGGATCCGTTTTATTCGGATCTTATCTACTTCAGCCGGTTCGGCCCCTTTCTTGAGGAGTATCTGGTGCAGAATCTTATCTAGGCGCCTCATATATTCGGTCATTCTCTCACCTTTCCGCTGGTAGGTGTGTTCATACTGATACACAAGCTCTGCAGCCTTTTCCGTTCGCCCAAAAACTTCCTCCAGAACATTTAGATAATCTAAAGCAGTGCAGTCTTTCTTACTCAATTTTAGGTTTCTTACAGCCTCTGATGCAGGTCCCTTTAAGCTCTCAGTAATCCTTTGCTTTTTCTGTGCTTCAGGGACGTCCCACTCATCCAGAGCCTGCATCGCCTGTTCCACCCATTCTTCGAAGGTTTCTTCTCCCCCGGAGTTGGTACGTTTCCTGTAAAATTTCTCAACCGTCGATAACCAAAGTTAGTGTGCGGAGGGCTTGTTCTCTGACATTTAGCCAGCAAATCTCCAATAGCCACTATAAATTCAGGCCCGATCATGGCCAATGGACTGGGCGCGGGAACACTCGCGGATTCGCCACGTGGCGCACTTGGCTGAATCAGTTGGACTTCCACCTCATCGGTCAGCTTCACGCTCGCGCCCTGAAAACACACTGGAACACCCTTTCTCCACTCAAAAAGAACATACGTGTGAGAGGTATCTGGGTTCTCTTTAATGTCCAGGATTAACCCCCGATGATCTGGTGTCAGCGCGGCCACGGCCTGGCGAATCTGATCTTCGGCCCAAGTGTCTGCAGGAATATCCATGACTATACACAATTCTAACTGACTACTGTGCTCCTCACACCATTTGGCAGCAGTGTCTGGATCCATATTTAACCCTTTAAATGCGGTTTTTCTAAAGACTGGATCCCGGACGAGCCCCCACGTGTAGCGCTCACTCCCGGAGGAGCCGCTGAATTTGAACCTCGGGTCAGTCTCCCCGCACTAGGGAATAAATATACTCCAGCACCGTCGTGGATTTTATAAATTATATAGTTTACTGAATAAACGGGCATATAATGAGTAACACGGTATATGTATATATTTTTACAGTACTTCGTAATACGAGAAATGCGCAGCGGAAAAATGCAGCACTTCGTAATGCGAGAAACGCGCAGCGGAAAAGAAAAAAAAGTATTTTTAACCCGTTAGTGGTTGGAGTGTGAGTCTCGTACAGGTTATGTCCCAAGGAATGTATGTGTATGCGTGTATTGGTACCCGGATACAATATTCAACTGGCCAGTGAATTATTTAGGAGGTATCTTCGACTAGTCACGTTGGGGCCCTGTAGGTTTTGGAACAAACTGTAGTGTGCTTTAGTATTTCACCGTGGCCTGGAAGGCCTCTCACCCATCCGCCATATACTCGGTGCTCCGCTCGACCCAGGACGTCTCTCCGCTCGATTTTGACTGGGGTTCTCTGTGTCACCGGATCCGCTGTCTTGCTCCTCTGTATTGGCCACAAGATGTCCAGCTCACCGCCTGCACTCCCTGTTAAATCGTCTGCGGTTCTCCTCACTCGGGGTCCTTCAGCTTACGCTGTCTCAGCGTGGGTTACTGGGTCTTCGTTTGAATATGGAGGAAAAAGCCCAATCTCTAGCTCCGCTAGGCCACACCTGCGCTCTGGCCTGGTCGAGATCACTTTCTGCTACACTGCGTCTTGCTCCTCTCACTCCTCGGCGCGCTCTGCCAGCTCTTTCCACAAGGCTGTGGATATCAGTGTCTCTCTCCCACCCACTTCCTGTTCCCGCCAGAAAAGCATGCTGGAAAATGTAGTCCCAATGTTCAGTGTCTTACATCGCGCTTGTCTCCCTCCGGTGGCCAAAAACAAGTATTACAACGACATGGAATTTGAAACCAGCGCTACATTAGATTTCGCCTTACTGTGAGCCCTTATAATATCTGTGAGAAAATAAATAGAACGACCTGCTGTGCTATTAGGTAGCATATTTATTCATAGTTCTGGACTGGAGCTTCATAAATCCCACTCGACCCCATTCCCTCACATCTAATTCCTCCCCTCTCCTCCTCCCTCACCCCTGCTCTCACACACATCTTCAACCTATCTCTCTCCACTGGCTCCTTTCCATCCGCCTTCAAACACGCGCTAGCTACCCCTTTACTAAAGAAACCATCCCTAGATCCCAACTCTCCATCCAACTACCGCCTGTATCCCTGCTTCCCTTCACATCAAAGCTCTTAGAAAAACTAGTCTTCATCCGCCTCTCCCTCTTCCTGTCCTCCAATTCCCTACTTGACCCCCTGCAATCTGGCTTCCGTCCCCTACACTCAACTGAAACTGCCCTCACCAAAGTCACCAACGACCTCCTAACTGCTAAAAAACACGGCCACTATTCTATTCTCATCCTGCTTGACCTCTCTGCTGCTTTTGACACTGTTGACCACCCCCTCCTTCTACAGACCCTCAACTCTCTGGGTCTCGGTGACACTGCACTTGCTTGGGTTGAGTCCTATTTATCCAACAGGTCCTTCTGTGTGTCCTTTGCTGGTAACTCCTCCTCTCATTGCCTCTATCTGTTGGTGTACCTCAAGGCTCTGTCCTTGGTCCTCTGCTCTTTTCCATCTACACCTCCTCCCTGGGCAAAATCATCAACAGCTTTGGCTTTAATTACCACCTCTACGCTGATGACACTCAGATCTACCTCTCTACCCCTGATCTCTCTCCCCTGTCCTTTCAAAAGTCAGTGACTGTTTATCTGGCATCTCCTCCTGGATGGCCTCCCATCACCTAAAGATCAACATGTCAAAGACTGAACTCCTACTTATTCCTCCCTCCAATGCCTCCCCACCTCCTGACTTCTCTATCACGGTGGAGGGTATCACCATCTCCCCATCAAACCAAGTTCGCTGTCTTGGAGTTACACTTGACTCTGCTCTTTCCTTCATCCCCCACATCAAGTCTCTTTCCTCCTCCTGCCGATACCAACTGCGTAATATTTCCAGAATTCGGCCATTTCTTACCGCTGTCACCACAAAACAACTCATACACGCCCTGGTAATCTCCCTACTCGACTATTGCAATAATCTCTTATCTGGCCTCCCTCTGTCCCGCCTCTCCCCCCTACAATCCATCCTGAACGCCTCCGCCAGGCTAATTCACCTCACCCGCCGCTCTGTCTCTGCCGCTCCCTCTGCGAGTCCCTTCACTGGCTCCCCATCCACTGCAGAATTAAGTTCAAAATCCTTATCCTTACCTACAAAACCCTCACTAACTCAGCTCCCCACTACCTGTCCTCACTAATCACCAAATACACCCCAGCCCGCTCCCTAAGGTCAAACAGTGACCTGCGCCTAGCTTCTCCCCGCATCACCTCTTCCCATGCTAGACTGCAGGATTTCTCACGCGCAGCCCCCACTCTCTGGAACGCTCTCCCTCGTACTGTCAGACTTTCCCCTAACTTCTCTTCCTTCAAACGCTCCCTTAATACATTCCTATTTAGGGAAGCCTACCACCCAACTCACTGACGCAACTATCAATCACTCTCACCTTACAGTCCTCTCCTCCTGTTTCCAACCCCAACCCTCCCAGATTGTGAGTTCCTACGGGAATAGGGCCCTCATCTCCTCCTGTACTGTTTGTCAAATGTTGTTCAATGTATTGTAACCCTGTCTATACTGTGCTTATTGTACAGTGCTGCGGAATATGCTGGCGCTTTATAAATAAAGAATAATAATAATAAATAATAAATCAATTTAGGTTTAACCTAAATACCGGTTTTTCAACTAGTAACAAATGAGCCAGATTCATGGAGGTGCTGTATAATCAATTGTAGTAAGATCTGTTCTGCATGCTCAGAGCCATATAGTATGCCACAATCTGCTTGCCTTCTGGGGACACTCGAACTACTGTGATAAGTTATGAATACAAATATATGTTTCATGGATTCATAAAGGTGCAGTATAAAGGAGTCGTAGTATGAACTGCTCTGCATGCTCAGAGTCTAATGCTGTATCAAATCCTGTTTGCCTCCTCAGAATGCTATAGCTGCTGTAATCAATTTTATGAATGATAATGCAGGTTTGGGCAGCGTTCAATTCGTAATTACTACCAACTTCCCATGCATTACATGATCATTAGGCACAAATGGCGATAACCCAGCGTAGCCACACTCTTGTCCCTCAGTACCAGCAGTGTTAAAGTTTATATTCATACCTAATGACCGATTGTAACTAGACACTGTTGGATATTGAACTATGTTTCAGATCGTTAATTTCAACGATCAAGTAATAGTGATTTATTCAGCTAACATCAGCAGCAACTGATGCTTCAATAATAATGATTTTCAATGATGGAAAAGTAATAAAAAAGTGACCACAAGATGTTCATTTAATCAGGCAACTCCCATTTCATGTGGCGATTGATTTCATTATATAATTTGACAGTGACTGGTAGTTCATAAATTCAACTCAGAGTTCAAAATGTATGTACCCTAGCAGTCCCATCACCATAACCATCAGTGATTAGAGGATTGCTACTAGTTTTCATCACAAACACATTTAACCGGAGTGTCATATACTCACTCAGCAGTGTTAGAGTGGATTCACACTTGATGCCATAACGGGTCAACACTAAACACTGTTGGCTAATAAGCTAAATTACAGATTGTTCATTTCTGCGGTCAAACAATAGCAATTTATTCAGCTGATATCAGCAGCAATTAATGGTTCAGTCATAACGACTTACCATGGTTTAAACATAACTGCAAACTTTCATTTTATCAGACAACTCAGATTTCATGCAAACCACTTAACACTGTTACTACTGATTTCCTTATGTAATTTGACAGTGACTAGAAAGTCATGATTTCAGCTCAAAGTTCTAAACATATATACTCGGTGATCCCATCACCGTAATGGTCAGTGAATGAAAGATTGCTGCAAATTTTCATTAATCGCTGGCATATTTAACCCGAGTATCATATAATCAGCTTAGGTACTCAATTCTTAACAATCTCCTTATATATTTGTTCATTATTTTGAAGCCTTGCCAGGTTTAAACGTAAGCATAATGTATTTGGCAAAAATCAGCATGGTTTCATGAAACACAGATCATGTCAGACTAACCTAATTACGTTCTATGAGGAAGTAATTTGAAGTATAGATCAGGGGGTCGCAGTGGATGTGATTTACTTAGATTTTGCCAAAGCTTTCGACACAGTTCCACACAAAAGGTTACTATTTAAATTAAGAAAAATTGGTCTAGATGAAAATACTTGTTCTTGGATAGAAAACTGGCTAAAAGATAGGGTACAGAGAGTGGTCATAAATGGTACATTTTCAAGATGGACACCAGTGGTAAGCGGTGTCCCTCAGGGGTCTGTTATAGGACCAATACTATTCAATTTATTTATAAATGACCTTGAGATAGGCATTGAAAGCCATGTATCAGTGTTTGCAGATGACACAAAACTAGGAAAAGGGATACAAGGTGAGCAGGATGTTACTTCGCTGCAGAGGGACTTAGATAGATTGGGGGACTGGGCACTTAAATGGCAGATGAAATTTAATCTAGATAAATGCAAAGTTATGCACTTTGGAGTGAAGAACACACAAGTAACTTATACCCTAAATGGTACGGAGTTAGGGAAATCCAAGCAGGAGAAGGATTTGGGAATAATCATGGACTTCAAACTAAGTAACAATGTGCAATGTCAAATAGCAGCCGCCAAGGCCAGCAAAGTATTGGCATGCATTAAAAGGGGAGTTGACTCTCGGGATGAAAACATAATTTTGCCTCTGTATAAATCAATGGTCAGACCGCACTTTGAATATGCCGTGCAATTTTGGGCACCTGTCTTAAAAAAAGATATTCTAGCGCTAGAAAAAGTGCAGAGACGGGCAACTAAATTAATAAGGGGAATGGAAGGGTTAAGTTATGAGGAAAGACTAACAAGCTTAAACCTGTTTAGTTTAGAGAAACGGCGCCTTAGAGGGGATCTGATAACCTTATATAAATATATACGTGACCATTATCAACCATTGTCTGATAACCTATTCATTAACAGGACTATACACAGGACAAGGGGTCATCCATTTAGACTGGAAGAAAGAAAATTCAGCCTAAAGCATAGGAAGGGTTATTTTACGGTGAGAACAATAAAGCTGTGGAATTCTCTGCCTGTTGAGGTGGTTGGGTCAGAGTCTGTACAGACTTTTAAAAAGCGACTGGATGACTTCCTGCAGACACAGAATATTAAGGGTTATAATATTTAATATGTGGGTAAAAGCTTCTTGATCCAAGGAGAAATCTGACTGCCATTCTGGGGTCAAGAAGGAATTTTTTCCCAGTATGTTGCATATTGGCAAGCATTTCAGACTGGGTTTTTTGCCTTCTTTTGGATCAAGAGCAGTAGGTGATTTGGGAGAGGCTGAACGAGATGGACGCATGTCTTTTTTCAGCCTATGTAACTATGTAACTATGTAACATTCAGTTATTTAAATCAAGGTTTTTATATCTATTCCCCCAAAGGCTACTAAGGCACCCAGCCTAGCCTTCAAACCATCTGCAATTCCTGTACAGCAATTTATTCAGTTTTTCAGTCAGACGAGACAAGCTACCAGACCACAATAAAGCTGCACAGCATCAGCACTTTTAATCCATAAATTCTAAATAAATGATGCCTTTACAGCGGCAGAATTCAATATTAGATGATTTCTATTAGTGTCTAAATTTTGCAGTAAGTCATATGCCCTTCAACCCTGCACCCGATGCGCATTTCGCCACTCCAGCTCGTCAGGGGTGCTAGGGGTCACACTATTTCTTTTTCCCTTTTAAACCCTGGATAGAAAGTGATCTCCTCCAATAGGATTCTCCAATGATGTCACATGTCTATATGCTCCCATCGTCGCTCAGTGGCTTATGTGTAGTTTATTTATGCTCATAAGCAGTTGCCATGGATACATATATTCTGTCTCAAGCCGCTGTTACATAGTTACATAGGCTGAAAAAAAGACATGCGTCCATCGGGTTCAGCCTCTCACACATCACCTACTGCTGTTGATCCAAAAGAAGGCAAAAAACCCAGTCTGAAATGCTCGCCAATATGCAACATACTGGGAAAAAAATTCTTCTTGACCCCAGAATGGCAGTCAGGTTTCTCCTTGGATCAAGAAGCCTTTACCCGCATATTAAATATTATAACCCTTAATATTCTGTGTCTGCAGGAAGTCATCCAGCCATTTTATAAAAATCTGTACAGTCTCTGACCCAACCACCTCAACAGGCAGAGAATTCCACAGCTTTATTGTTCTCACCGTAAAATAACCCTTCCTATGCTTTATGCTGAATTTCCTTTCTTCCAGTTTAAATGGGTGACCTTGTGTCCTGTGTACAGTCCTGTTAATGAATAGGTTATCAGACAATGGTTTATAATGGCGCAGTATATATTTATATAAGGTTATCAGATCCCCTCTAAGGCGCCTTTTCTCTAAACTACACAGGTTTAAGCTTGTTAGTCTTTCCTCATAGCTGTATTATCATTCTGCTATGGGACAGATAAATTGCCCCATATTGTATATACAGGGTTATTCAGAGAGCGTGAAAAGCAGGAGAATGACTCCCACTTCCAAGATGGCTGACTTGGTTTCAACTGTTTCTATTACCAAAGGCTGTACCATAAGCCTGTTCAGTTCCTCAGCAGCTGCTGAATTGCTTCATTGTAGCAGTCCAGTTTGATGCAGCCGTCTCACTGAACGTTTTGGCTGTGAATATGGAAGCGAAAGGGCAGAAGATGCAGTTTTCCTCCCTTGCGCCCACGTTTTAACGCTTGGATTGTAATATAGCCCCAAATATTTATTGGAACATGGTAAACATTAACACTAAAGTGGTAATAAAATGGACAACAGTGGATTTTGCAGAAACAGCACAGGATTTTGCGCCCGCGTTTTAACGCTGGATTACAATGCAGGTGCAATAAATGCTGCCTGCATTGTTACCGCACATTAACCCCCGGGATGTTCGCGGCAGCGCTGAGAGCAGCCGCGAGCATCCACTCGATGGAATCCATAGGACTCCAGTGAGTTTCCCCCTGCAGGTCACATGATCAGCCGGATCTCGCCTTGCGAGATCCAGCCGGTTGGCGTAGTGATATGCACGGAGAGACTGGGGGGACTTTTTCCCCCAGTCTTTCCCTGCTCCTGCTGGCCAGAGGGGGCTGACAGAGCCACGGTCCTCGCCGCGGGACAGGAGGTGAGTATGCAATTAATTTTTTTGTTTTTTTAGGCTGGTGTTAACGGATTCTGCTGAGGAACTGAACGCGCCTCAGGTGTCCTATTGTAACCAATGGTTCACAGCCATCTGTGTTTGATCATTTGCCATTGCCATTATTATTGAGTTACTTTTATCTGTGTTTCCATGGAAGTGAACACCAGAAAAACTCTTTATGTTAATTAAAAGCCAGTGATCTCTAAGAAGGATAAGATTACCATTGGAAATACTTATGTAATATATTATTATATATTATTAGGGGGCAGTAACCTAAGTATAAACAATGGTAATCTTATCCTTCTTAGAGATCACTGGCTTTTAATTTACATAAACAGGGTTAATCAAAGAGATCTGAATTGTGGCCCATAGGTAACCAAACGCTGAAATTCAGCATATGGTTACCTTTCTTAGCCATTCGGCTATCCAGAGAGCAGGCAGTTCGTCAAAAATCTGGAGAAAGGTTGGCGAAAGATGGATGCACATGCTGCGCAAGGAGAGGAACAGGTAGGACTGGCTAATCCCACTAGGGTCGCTGTTCCCAGGGAATTCCTGCAAAGGGTTACCCTGGAGAGCCTGAGTGACCGCCAAATCCTTAAGAAATTTTGGCTGTACTGTGAGGCCATCCTGGCTTTATACCAGCGCATAAGACAGGATCTGGACCCGCTGAGTGGAAGGGGTCATTCTATTCCTGGGCTGGTGAAGTTGTTAGTGGTCTTGTACCATTTTGCCAAACACTCCTTCCAGTCAGATTCTGGGGAGGAGGTTGGGAATGGGATTAGCCAAGCGTCCTTTTCAAGGTGCCTTACGCAAGTGGTTAGGGCCCTCACCTCATGGGCCAAGGAATTCATCAATTTCCCTACCGACGGGCCTCATGGAGGAAAGTTAAACTTGACTTTTTCAAAGTAGCAGGTTTTCCAAAGGTCCTAGGAGCGATTGACTGCACTCATGTTGCACTCCGTCAGTGCACAAACAGGGAGGAACTATACAAGAATAGGAAGCAATTCCATTCCTTAAGTGTCCAAGTGGTTTGTGATGCTGATCAGCACATCATGAGTGTCCGGGCTGGAAACCCTGGCTCCTACCATGACTCCCGGATTTTGCATGAGTCCAGCTTGGCCACTCTCTTTGATGAAGGACAAATGCTGGACGGCTGGCTCCTCGGTAAGTCCCAGCTAAAATCATGTTATTATTGTTTATTCATATTGAAATGTTATCTAGTAATACTCATATTTCGTATTGTGTTCTGTCTGTCTTTTAGGTGACAAGGGATGTGCATGTCAGCCTTGGCTCCTGACTCCGCTCCGGAATCCACCACAAACTCCTGTAGAGGTGCAGTACAACAGTGCCCACTGTGCCACCCGAAATGTTATAGAGCGCACCTTCAGGGTTCTAAAGTCCAGGTTTCTATGCCTGGATAAGTCTGGTGGGTACCTGTTGTATCCTCCATTGAAGGAAGCCAATATCGTTATTGCATGCTGTATATTGTATAAGCTGGCATTAATGCATCGTGCGCCCGTTATCCGCATTGGCAATATAGTGCCTGAGGAAGATATGTATCCTCTTGCAGAGGATGTGGATCCCTGTGACTGGGGTCCCATGGTAAGGATGAATCTCATCGCTACCCACTTTGGTATAAGTAATGTTTCATTATCATATATTAACACAATCCACATACTTCGTCATGATTTATTAATGTATCCTCAATTTTTTGCCTGTATGTTTTGAGCAGAACGCACCTTGAAAACGATGCTGCTACCTGTTTGTCTCCTGCCACAGACCACTATGGGTCTCATCTACATGTAAATAGTGTAAGTACATGTACAGTATATAAATGATACACCATAGTTTATCTATTCCTTTTAACATGTCCTCATTGACCACCTCTGCTTGTCCTCCAGCAGTTATTGTCAGTGTTTTGTATTATGTTCTTCATTGAGTATGTGGAAATCCCTCCTTGAATGGAGCACAAACTCTTTGAAGAACTGCTACGTTTCAATATATTCCTTGATTGATTGTCAAGCACTATGCAGTTGTCATGATATTAACCCATTTGTGAATCTATTGTCATATCCTACTGTAGATGTGTCATTAGTGATCTGTGCAGTGTATGTGAAGCTCCAGAGGCATGGCTCTTCCATCATCGTCTGCTGGCACTTTGCGCACCTCGTCTGGACCACCGACCCAACGTCACATGCAAAGCATGTTCTATATCAGGTACAGCCTTCTCCCATTCCATTTAGGACGTGAGTTTAACCGTTTACCTGTGTGGAAAGCCGCTGTATCTAACCCTTGTCATGTCTTTCTCTCCCACAATAGATGCACCTGCATGTTACTGTCTGGTCGAGTCGTGTACCTCGATGGATGACAGTGTGACTGTCAATCTTGTCTGAGTATCATCAGTTGATGTGTTATTGGCAATAGTATGTTGAATGATTATGAGTCCATAAATATATTTATATGTTGTATTGGAAATGTTTTTTTGTGACTAATGAAATGTGCATGTAACAATTAGAGATGAGCGTTCGGTTCGGATCTGTTCGGAGTTCGAATCGAACATCGGCTGTTCGAAAGTTCGAAAAAAATTTTTTGAAAAAAGTATAAAAAATGCTTAAAAAAATACAAAAAAATCTAGAAATGAAGAGACTCTTTACTGCAGAATATTATAAGCAACGGTTTATTAGATATTGAATTAAAACGGGAATATTTTTAAAATTGAAGCCTATGGGATAAAACATTCTTGTTACTAAAACATCAGGCAGACACGGCCCTCTAATCAGGCACTGTAGAGGGCAGCCTGCCGGGGCCTCCCAAGGATCCCCTTGAGGAGCATGCGGCCACCGGATGACAGAGCTGCGACTGTGCGGGCTAGCCGCCTGGGTGCATGTGGCAGAGACAGGTGAGGGAGCCACTGCACTTGTGGCCACGGCAAACCCCCCTCACAACCAGGATCCAGGGAGCCCCCACTGACCACCAGGCTAAGGTAAGACGACACATTTCTAAAAAAAAAAAGATCCGAGGACATTTTTAAATGTCCCAGGGAACATAAAATAAAACCTTTTTTTTTCTTTCTCTACCTTGCTGAATGTATTTAATTATATATATTAGATACAATCAGCCAGGTAGAGGGGGGTGGCATGTGGGCTGCATGGGGTCTCAGGCAGTGTTTTTTTTTGTGTGTGTATATTTTTAGCAAATTTATAGGGGAAGGTAAGGGCAGGTATGATATATATATAGATAAGATATATATCTATATTCCTATAAATATATATATCCAGACTTGTATTACACACACATTTTGGCAACTAATTGCCCCCCCCCAAGTTGGCTGATCCCTCCAGAAGAAATGTTGAACCCGATAGAGCAGAGATTAATATATATATTCTCTGCTCTGTCGGGTTCAACATTTCTTCTGAAGGGATCAGCCAAATGGGGGGCACATTTAGTTTAGATTGTCCACATGCCACCCCCCATGTGCGTATGTGTATATATGGTCTGAGGTCTGTGGGTGGGTGTATATATATATATCTGCGTGTTGATATATACGTATATATAGGTCTACGTGTTGATATATATATATGTCCGTGTGTGGTATCCAGGGCCGGTGCAAGCATTTTTGTTTACTCAGGCGAAGTTGTGTTTTGGTGCCCCCTCCACCCAATCCGTGCCATGCCAATCGGGAGTGTTTGGTGTCCTCACGCATTGCCAATCTATGCTGTGCCTGGTGCCCCTCCTGTGCCACAGGGCCAATCTACAGAGTGTGTGGTCCCTTCCTTTGGCAATGTGGCATAGGAGGGGCACCAGGCACTGCACAAATTTGCAATGTGGCCTGGTGGTGCCCCCTGGTCTTGCTGTGTCAATTTTCCCACATATTTCAAACTGCCTGCCACTCTCAGTGTTTCCCTGTGATCCTGCTACCTACCACTCTCACTCTGTTGCTGTGGTCCACTGTCCGACTCCAGGTCTCCAGAAGCAGACTGGCAGCAGGGTCCTCGTCCTCTAATTCAATTCACTCCCCCTTAATTCATTTTTCACCTTTAATTACTTTCACCCCCTCCCACCTTAAATTAATTTCATATAGCGTATGACGGAGCTCCACAGCAATAAAACTCACAGTAATGTGCGCTGTGTATGAGCGTATGACAGAGCTCCACAGCAATAAACCTCACAGTAATGTGCGGAGTGTATGAGCGTATGACAGAGCTCCACAGCAATAAAACTCACAGTAATGTGCGCTGTGGATGAGCGTATGACAGAGCTCCACAGCAATAAACCTCACAGTAATGTGCGCTGTGTATGAGCGTATGACAGAGCTCCACAGCATTAAAACTCACAGTAATGTCCGCTGTGTATGAGCATATCACAGAGCGCCACAGCAACCCCTCAGCAGAACATTACCCCTCCCAGCAAAACATTACGCCCCCCAGCAGAACATTACACCCCCCCGATCAGAACATTACACACACACACCCCCTCCCCTCCCTCAGTTTATTCAAACCTTTTAAAAATCTTCTCTCTGCCTCTCTGCCCAGTCCTCCTTCACACTACAGTGGAAGCACGCAGGCTGATTCTAAGCACCCTAAGCTTTGGGTTTGTCCTCCAGGCTTTTCTGCTGCTGCGTGCCCTGGCTATGTGTGTCACGTGAGGGGGGCGGTGCCAAATTATGCAGTGTGCCTGCTCATGTTTAGAATGTGGGACTGAGGCAGGCACACTGCATCAGTTTGAGAGTGCGCAGCTGGGCCCCTGGTTGATGTCTGAAGATCATTCATAGCTCCGCTTCCGGTATTTTAAAAACAGAATTTTTCCACCCCTCACACTGACAGCAAGCCAGGACAGTAAGGCAGCCGCCTGTGCCACCTTACACTAGCGCCGGCCCTGGTGGTATCAATGCATCCCTACTCTATACACAGCGCTCCGTGTCCTTATAATATATATGATCGGATTACCTTTTTTTTATATTTCTCTACTATTCCTATTAAATTAACAGTAATTTTTGATGTATTTTATTCAGTAAACTTTTTTTTGCCTATATAACATGTGCTTTGTGAAAATAAAACGGTTTCGTGTGTACATTTTAATTTAGTTAGTGGATTCCTGTCCAGTGTGGTGAGAAGCAAATGTAATGCAGTGTAGACACGCTGCGAGGCGGAGTGAAGTCAAGCCTGCAAAATGTTTGCTTCGCTTCGCTACGCTGTGCGTCGCTACACGCTCAGTGTGTCTCAGCCTTTATTCCCGCATCGCTAGCTTACCGAATCAGTTTGTATACTTGTTACTGACCCTGCTTGTTCTGAGAACCCGATCTGTTACCGACTTTGCCTGCCATTTGACTATTCTCTCTGTGTATTCCCTGCCTGTTCTGTTTGCTTCCTGTTGCTACTGGTGTGCGCTGATTCTCACCATATACAGTAGCGCAGTACAAGTGCCTAAACATTGCTGACCCGGATTTGTTATAGCTGCTGATGTAACTGAATAGATCGGGGATCTCTTCTGCATTACCAAAACCTCCACCACTGCACTCTTCCACAATACCTCAGAGGAGTTACGGTGTGAAGGCACTTGCTGCCACCAAAGGCAAAATATTTGGGAGCACTGACGCCTATACCAGATTCATATCATTTTAATATTGGACCGCAGGGTCCACCACTGCACTCTCCCACAATACCACAGAGGGGTTACGGTGTGAAGGCACTTGCTGCCACCAAAGGCACAATATTTGGGAGCACTGACGCCTATACCAGATTCATATCATTTTAATATTGGACCGCAGGGTCCACCACTGCACTCTCCCACAATACCACAGAGGGGTTACGGTGTGAAGGCACTTGCTGCCACCAAAGGCACAATATTTGGGTGCACTGCCACTGACACCTATACCAGATTCATATCATTTTAATATTGGACCGCAGGGTCCACCACTGCACTCTTCCACAATACCACAGAGGAGTTATGGTGTGAAGGCACTTGCTGCTACCAAAGGCACAATATTTGGGTGCACTGCCACTGATGCCTATGCCAGATTCAAATCATTTTAATATTGGACCGCAGGGTCCACCACTGCACTCTTCCACAATACCACAGAGGGGTTATGGTGTGAAGGCACTTGCTGCCACCAAAGGCAAAATATTTGGGTGCACTGACGCCTGTACCAGAGTCATATCATTTTAATATTTGACCGCAGGGTCCAACCATGCACTCTTCCACAATACCACAGAGGGGTTACAGTGTGACGGCACTGTTGCCGACACTAAAGGCCCAATTTTAAAGCACCTATTGTTACTTTCATCCAAAGCCTGCATAAGAGGCACCATAATTTAGCCCAAAAAATCACTAAACTTGTCCTGCGTGTCCTAAAATGTCTCCTCTTTTCATACAGGCTGCCACCCCAAGCAGTTGTTTATGAATAGATTAAAGGAAAACCATTTACCCTCATGTGAAATGTAATTTTTTTTGTTTTTAACCCTTTCGCTGCGGCGGATGCGCTGAGCGCGTCCACCCACAGGTAGGGTTCCATGCGGAGGACGCGCTGAGCGCGTCCTCCCTTTGCGGCCAGCGATCGTCCGGATTCAATCCTCGATGTCAGCCCAGCGCCCGGAACCACCGCCGGCACAATTAGATGTCATCGCGGTGGCACGATGACATCTAATTCAGGGTGTGTGCAGAGGAGGCGCCTGAAAGGGAGGGTGGGAGGTCCTTCGGACCTCTCTCCCTCCCGATCGCCAGGGTGCAGAGGGTTAATCCAGGCACCGTTTGGAAGGGCTCAGCCTGCCCTTCCTAACGGTACCTGGCATTAACCCCATGGGGGCCGGATCACGAATCGGAGCCGAAAAGCGCCGGTTCATGATCCTTTCCCGGAGCTGGCCGACATCTTGGATGTCAGCCAAGCCTCCAGGAACTCCCCCTGAGGACTGGCGTCATCGTGCATAGCATGATGACGCCAGTCCTGGAGTTAACCCCTAACTGCCACCAATGGTGGAGATAGGGGGTTCCAATGAACCCCCTATCTCCCAATCCATGGCAGCTAGGGGTTAATGTTTGGTACTGTTGGATCGGCCAGAGCATGGCCGTTCCAACGATACCAAACATGACCATGAAATATTTTTTTAAAAAAAAATAAAAATAAAAAAATATTTTAAAAAAAAATTATAAAAAAATAAACAAGATTTTTTCTTTTTTTTGGTTTGTTAATGCAGCAATATTGTTCCCATTTCAAGTATAATGTGAACAATGATGCTGCACTAACGATTTTTGTATGCGGTGCGTTTGTTAAAAATCGCGTAATTTCTAAATTTTTTAACAAGCGCACCCCATACAAAATATAACCGCAATTGCTTGCATGTTAAAATATGGAAAAAAAACCACTTTACACGTTGTAAATTATTGAAAATTCATATTTTATTGCATTTTTTGTTATAATATACAGACAGGACATGACGTATACATATAATAATGACATATTATGAATCTGCCGAGTCTGACGGAAAGAACGATATATAATATGTCTGGGTCATATACTAAAATAAGCTTTCAAAACACGTTTAAACAAGATGAGCGAAACAGGTAAAAATGAGCTCAGCACAGAGGCGTGAAACGCCTCTGCAGCGAAAGGGTTAAATGTTTTTATACATCCTACAAATGCGCCACTTCACGGGCAGGTTATGGGGACCTCCTAGGCACAATATTTGAAGGAATTTTTCGTTTTTATTCTTAACCTTTATGTCAAGGAAAACTCACTGTTCCTTTAAAAACTTTTTTAAAAACTTTTTGTCCTTGTCCCCCAGGGCACTACCCGGACCCCCATACACCTTTTATGGCAAATATCTTGCATATATGCCCTCTTGGAGGGCACTCTAAAAATCAAACTTTCGAGTCCCATCGACTTACATTAAGTTCGGATCATGTTCGAGTTCGAACTCGAACTTTTAAAATTGTTCGAGTTCGAAGTCGATCCGAACACAGGGGCGTTCGGCTCATCCTTAGTAACAATACTAGCTGAATCAAATAATGTGAATACAGTGCGTTAACCTACAAGAAACCCTGTTTGTGTTGCACATTGTCATGTAATGCTGTGTTTGTACATTCAAAGTAGGCCAGAAATAACAGACACGAGACATGTTTGTTTTTTTTGATTGATTATTATTTCTTTGCCAGGGTGGCAACTGGCTAAACAATGCCCCTCCTACTGCAATAAAATTTTAAAATCAGAATCAATATATTTTTATATTTATAAAAAAAATAAAAAATAATAATATGAACAAGTGGATAGCGGTTTGGTGCTGGGAAGAACTCGTTCACGTCAGAGGAGAAGGAGAGTTCGGGGCTATGAAAGGTACCAGGAAAACCAGACAGAAAATGTAAACCTGTACCTTATAAAAATGTAAATGAACAGCATCAGCTGGCGAACTACTCGTCGGGGAAAATGATGAGTAAGAGCCTCATGATACAGCCATCCTTTCGTCAGAGGACGTTATTCATCATCTTCCAGACTTTCGTCTGGCTGTGCTTGCTCTGCACGCAGTGGATCCAACAAACGCTGAGGTGTAGTGCCCAGAATCCCAGCGCCAACTACAGTCATAATTTCAACCATCCGGCTGATTAAATTGCACAATCAGGGCAAATCACGGGTGCGAAGGGCACTCACATTAGTGATTAGAGTATCCAAGCGTGGCACAACATCAGCATGGTGCTGATGGTGTTGGCCTATGGCTGCCCGGTCCCTTTCTAGTGACTCAGCCGAGTAGGCTGCATAGCCGCGCGGCTCTTCGACAGCCTCACCCAGCTGAGTCGCTATACTGGCCAGGTCAGAAGGCTGAGTGGGCTCGGACACAGGTCCTGGCGCTGCTGCTGTGGTGTCAACATTGATAGGACGATGGCATCCTCCACCTCCGAAGGTGACACTGTGGAAAAACTCAGAACACCATGTGTCAATGATGTGTGTGTTAACAGATGTGACATGACTTTACAATGCTAGTCTACAGTGCCTTGCGTACAAAGTGCTGCTGTTTAGCATTGTACTGCCATGTGTCATAGAACACGATTCATTATGTGCATATGTAAATACTTACTTTCAATGGTGGATCCCGAGGAAAAGACAGTGCCATAAGGTTGGTTGGATGGACCTGGTACCTCATCACCCTCGATGAGGGTGGGATGTGCTGTTAGAAGAAATATAAACCATTAGCTAATTATCTATGGCATATTAATAAAAGCTGTTACAAAAGGAGGAATGTAACACATGCGCAACATTAACACTTCAACAGGATAAAGGGGATAGGCTGTGTATACTTGGCCCCTTAGACCCTTCTCACAACCATACAGATATTCCATACTCCATTACCACAGATGACGGAGACACAGCCATGGGGACCAAATGTGCATATGAAGCATCTGATACCATTCACCACATAAGGGATGGGACCTTAGCTCAAAATCAATGCCAGCTCAAACAGATAAAAGGGCTTGTTCAAAGAGCAACACAATTCCATCCAAACTGTAACCTCCTTGGTGCTCCAATTTTGAAATATTTAATATGTCAGAATTGGTGCATTTTCTAGTCCCCCTACCGATATCCCATGTGGCTGTGGGTTAAATATCATTGCTGACAGCGGAAACCCTGAGCCACACTCAGGCTGGATACATACCTGTCCATGCGCTACCTTGCTGTCCCCTCCAGCAGATTTCAGCTACCGGCTTCAAGTTTTCCAATCACAAGAAGGGAACCAGGAAGCTGGACACCACGATTGGCTGGAGGAGAATGCAATTGCATAGGTCAGTGAGGGAGCACACAGGTATGTATCCAGCTCGAGTGTGGCTTGGGGTTACCGCTTTCAGCATTGATATTAAACCCAGAGCCTCAACAGTGAAAACTACAAGGGACTTGAAAATAAATTTGTTGCCCTTTCATACCGCGCACTTAGGTAAACTCAATTTACTGGCCCTGTGTAGAATTCATCATTCACCACAGGGTCCCTAAAGTGTGCCGAAATTAATAGAGAGCATTCTGCTGCAAAAGTAAATAATGAACGGTTCAATAGACATAATGGAAAATAATATGATTTATTTGACATTGAAACCTATTTTGAGATGTGAAATGAAGCCAAGCCAAACCATGTAAATGCAAGGATTTTTAGTTCCTGTTTGGCTTACATAAAATGTTACATATCTATGTGGAATGTTAACGCCGTCATAGGTCTAAGTATGTTAACAGCTAATTCAATGACATTTTGAATTCTTTACCTTTGTGAATAGCCAAATTGACATGAACTTTAAAAGTATGCGTCAATTCAACGTTATGGATCAAATTTGTTGCTCACCCAATCCCCCATAATTGTTGTCACGATCCACAACAGAATGCGGTATATGCAGTGGCGTGGCATGGGGGAGGGCCACAGGGGCAGTGGCCCAGGGCACAATTCTCTTAGGGGGCGCAAAATTTCAAAAGAAAATTGCGCCTCTAATAGTGTCCACCAGGGATCAGCAAGGTGTTCCCCCACAGATACTGACTCAGAGCTCTGCCTGGCTGTGGGAGCCTCCCATCGCTCTGGGAAGCCCCTGGTAAAATCCGGAGGGATCATCGTGTGCATCACATCACTGGCTGTTGCACAGCAAAAGGAGCGACCAATCAGGTGCCCGGCAGCCGATAACCAATAGGCGCCCTTGATACAAGCTCGATCTGTTAGCAAATAGATGTCACGGCACTGCTGATTGGACGCTCTGTGAGTGATGTGTAGCCTGTGCACAGAGTGGCAAGTAGAGATGTATAATATATAGATGGGGAGCTGGCAGGGCCGGATTAACATAGGGGCGGATGGAGCAGCAGCTCCAGGCCCATGCCCCAGAATAGGCCCACAGAAAGGATAACTATGTCTGCATTGATGGGCATTTTGAGCCCTGTTTCTCTGATTCCTTAGCAGCTACAGGGTCACATGATATATCAATGGAAAGGCAAGAGCATGGCCTTTCCAATGATACCAAACATGACCAGGTTTTATGTAACAATAAAAACATAAATATTTCTTTATTTTTTCTTTCTACCACAGCAATAATTTTCACTTTTCAATTATAAAATGAACAATGAGGCTGCATTACTCACCACAACATTTCTCTTGTCACCAACAAGTGTGGAGGTGATGGCACAATCTGTTGTTACAAATTGTTATCAAAAACCTAAACTGCTGCACTGCAGGAAGAGCACGGGGGGGGGGGCTTTGGACCCCTGCGTCACTAATTTTTACACTTCACAAGGTCAAGTGAGGTGTCATTGGACAGGTCAGAGTCTAGTCTTTGCAGTGATACCAAACATGACCATGTAAAATCTAAAAGAAAAGTAAAAAGTTATTTTTAGTTCCGAAGCGATGGCATTGTTCATTTGTCACATATAAAATAAGCAATACCACTGCTAATACTCACCTTCTCAGTTCTTTTTTCCCATGCTGGGAGCAAGGCCAGTGTTTGATACTATCAAGGTCATCCAGAGAGAGGTGAAACTCAGGAGAATGACTGGAGAAGTGAAAATTCTAGGTCAAAATAGCCAAACCAGAAAAATTCTCCCATTTATCTCACTTTCCAAATCGGCTATTTGGTCTAGATTGTTCTCCTGCCAATTCTCCTGGTCTTCACGTCTCTCTGAATATCCCTGATAGTCATATTTTTCATAAAACACCACCCTCCAAAACACAAGGAAAATATTTTATATTTTTTTGTTAAAATTGTATATTTTCTGCAGTAACAGGTCCCTATTTCACATTTTTTAACAATAATTTCCTATAGAATATATCACCACAAAGGTTTGGATGACAAAGTGGGGGAAAAATATAATTTGACACTCTTTAAATGATTGTATCTGCCTGGTTAGATATACCCATATCTGCACTATTAAATAACCTAAAATATGTTTTCATTTCACTAAATTCCAAAAAAAGCCACCAAAATATTCAGCTCCAGGCCCACAGAGATCTTAATCCGGCCCTGGGAGCTGGCAGGCTGCAGAGCCTGGCGTGGCACAGGGGAGCCCAGCTACTCCTAATGCAGGAGAGAGACTGGTATGTGAGGCCAAGGAACATGTGCAAAGTGCCTTGACAGAAACATATCTCAGGGCAGGATTCCTACACCCTGTGTGATGCAGGGAGATGAATGCAGGCTGGGGATGTTGTATTCTGTATGAACAGAGCATCTTCATTCTTCACGCTGCTATAACTGTATGTGCGCAGCCTGGGCTGTGTGCATGGGAAGGCAGGAACAGACCCCAAGCATTAATTTTATATACACAGCATGTCCTGTGATTGCAGGGGCACAGTCTTTCCTGCAGCTCTCCCTGTGTAAGTTTGATAGACTTCCTCTGCATATGCCAGTATGGGCTGGTGCCAGGCACTCTATACAGAATCTCGGTAATCTCTTATTTTAGCGTCTTTTTATTAAGGCCATCAAGCCAATTTAGTATTTTAGCGTCTTTTATTCTCAGAGCTGCTGCTGTGAACTCAATATTTATACAATGTTGCAAGAAAGCTTTGCGTTGAACACTCCCATACCAAGTTTTGCTGACACCACAAATTCACTGCTATAGGTATTTTACAGAATTGTTGTTTTTCCTCTAACCATTACACAAAACTACCTTAAATAACTGCTGTTATTAACCCCGTAATAACTGCTGTTATTAACCCCTTCACTACTGAGTTATAACAGAATTGTTTTTTTCAGCTAACATTACACTAAATTACCTTAAATAACTGCTGTTATTAACCCCTTCACTACTGAGTTATAACAGAATTGTTGTTTTTTTTCATCTAACATTACACTAAATTACCTTAAATAACTGCTGTTATTAACCCCTAAATAACTGATGTTATTAACCCCTTCACCTTTCACCTTTCACAGTTGTGTACTCATCATGTTTAAACGAGATTTGAAGTCCTGTTTTATTGTAGGAGCCAGACAAATCATGTATCCTTTTTGCCAGCAGACTCTGCAGATTACTAATATATCATAATTTTTATGTATACATCATGCCAGGCTACAATGCCAGCGTTCCATTCCATTCCAACGGGCTTCGATCTATATGTTGATGGACTGCAGACCGGAGGTTTGGAGTACAGAAATCGGGAGGTTCTGGCCATTGTGGCAAATGCTGTTTTGCACATTTATTTGTGCTCTATTTTTGTGAGTTTGTTTTAAACTGTGATTTTTTTAAAATTTAGATTTTTCAGTGCATGCTATATTAACCCAATAAGAAGCAAAAGCGCTCTTTCAAGATATCAATCCACTGTGAACCCTAGGAGTACCCTAACTGTATCTGGGGTGCTCCAGAGGGATTTTTTCAATTTCCACCTATCGTGCGCTCTTCAATCTACGTCACAGTCTTGGATCTGCGCACAGATACTGACACGCATGCTCCGGATTCCCCCTTTGGATACCTCCTCCGCTGCTCTCCAATCCAGTCAAAACTGCAGTCCGTCTGACTACGTTCCATCACTAACACACAAAGCTACGCAGATGTGGCGCACTCTGTGCGTCCGTCCTAGCGGTTTGATGTTCTTGCCTAAATTGCGTCCGGTGCCACGTGCGCTGTGCTTAAGTTTTTTTTTCTCCACATGATTGAAATGGGTTAACGCTCAGACTATACAGTATATCACATTGTGTATTAATTTAGCTTTTTCTCTTAATGCCATTTTAGGGGTTAAAGGATAGGCTACATGCTTCAGTGTATACATTTCATGTTTTCCCTTGATTACCGCCATTTTATGGGTTAACGTGTAGGCTCTGGCCCAGAGTGGCCATCGGGCATGCTGGGCGTTTGCAGCTAGCCTCTCGGGCCAGACGGCCGTCAACATAACCAGCCGCACTGAGAGGCAGCCTAGGCTGACTTTAAGATCGCATCCGGTGCACCCTATGACCTATGAATTAGGTCACAGGGCACGCCGCGTGACATCAGCCCCCAGGGCCTAGGGCGGCACATGGTGCACCCTGTGTTGGAATCAGAAGGGGCCATAGACGTTTGCAGGGCCACAGCTCCACAGTAATGTTCAGTGTTTACTATGGAGCTCTGACACCTTCCTAAACACTGCACGTTACTGTGGTGCTCTGTGACACCCTGCTAAACACTGCTGCACGGTGTTTAACAGGGTGTCACAGAGCTCCACAGTAATGTGCAGTGTGTATGAGGGTGCCATAGAGCTCCACAGTAATGTGCGGTGTGTATGAGCATATCACAGAGCTCCACAGCAATGAAGCTCACAGGCTAGGATCAGACTAACGCATTTTTCGCGTTGTCCGTGAAAAAGTGCGTTGGAAGGAATGGACGTATTTTTTCACGAAATACGCGATAGCGGTCATACGATGCGCATTTTCGGCCGTGATTTTGTACGGATCATCAATAAAACACTTTTTGTGTCTGGACGCTATGTTGGCCGGACATTAACAGCGTCTGAAGTCTCCTAATCATGCACACACGCCGCTAGTGGACGCAGCGCACTCTGTACGTCATACTAGCGGTATCACGTTCTCGAAAAAATGCGTTTGTTTGCCACCTGCGTTGCGCAGCCGGACATTTGTGTGGCCGTTCTTCGTATGCTGCCTGGCATTGGACGTCATTTGCTGCTAGCAGGGCCGTGATTTAGTGCTGCTAAAAGCACGTTAATACTGCGTTAGTCTGACCCTAGCCTAATGTGCGCTGTGTAGAAAAAAAAAAGTGGACTGCTCAATCCAAAATGCCCGGGCCTATTTTTTGTCCCAGTCCGGGCCTGGGTAGGCTACATATTTCACAGTGTATTCATTTAATGTTCTCCCTCAATTAATGGCACTTTATGGGTTAAGGAGTAGGCTCAATGCCACACTGTTAATTTTTTTATTGTATTTCCCTGGGTTGATGAATTTAGGAAGTTAGAAACTAAAGGGTCTATTCACCTTTAGACCCTTTGCTTTTCGCCACATTTCGGAGAATTCATTTTGCCAAAAATATGGTGAATTCTCTATTTAGCGAATAGTCACCGTAATTTGTGAAAATTGGAGTCTCTGCAGCAGTTATCTGACGTTGGCGAAAAGCGGTGAATAAAATAGTGAATTTAACCCACTTCACTGCTGAGCCATTTCACCTCTGTGTGCTGAGCTTATTTTTAACCGGTTTTGCTCATCATGTTTAAATGTGATTTGAAGTCATGTTTTATTATACGACACAGGCACATTATATATCACTTTTTACAGCAGACTCGAAAGATTCATAATATAACATTATTATACGTATTACGTCATGTCCTGCCAGAATGCTATAACAAAAAATGTGACTTTCTAATCATCTATAGCATGTAAAATTATTTTTTTTCACATGTTTTCATCCAAGCCTTTCTGGTTATTCTACGGGGTACACTTAAAAAAAAAATATAAGAACTGGGAACTGGTTACTTTTTTAAAATATATTTTTATATATCTTGTATCAGCACAAAGAAAATAAAACAGAGAGACGTCATATTATACAACGACAGATATGAAAACAACACAAACATGGCATCCAGCCGTTAAACTAAGAAGTCATAATACAATTGTACCGAAACCAATTAGATCAAGTCCAGGTACTCCGTACGTGAACTGCCATCTCCACCATTATCTACATGAAGTGAATTCCACCAAGAGGCAAAAGGGTGGTTATGTGCAGATAGCTATAGTGTCCGTGGGGGAGGAGGCCAGAAAACGGGTTAAGAGGTGGTCAGGAGGACCTTGAGGGATCGGCGGTGTACCTCGCAGCAACTGCAAAGAGTACCAGGGAGCACAGAAAAAGGTACGTTGCAAAGAGTCCATGGTTTCGCATGGAAGAGTACGAATAAAGGGGGACCACTTGGAGAAGAAGGGCTGAGTCCTCTTTTCCTGAGATACCAAAGCCCAGTCTGCCACAAATATGGCATAAATTCTCTCGTAAACCATGCGAAAGGAAGGAGGGGAAGCGGAGATCCATTGGGGCAAGATCACTTTCTTGCCGGTCGGGGCTAGCAGAGTAAGCCAAAACCGATGGCATTTATCAAAAGGCCGGGGGGTGGGAGGGGTCAGACGATTAAAGATGGTCCATTCTGGGGTTAAAGGGAGTTCCAGTTTGAGAACCCACGGCTTGAGTCCTGCGGGAATGCCGTTCCCGCACTTCTCCCGCAGTGGGAATGTTGCGGGAACGCATGTTTCCGCTGTAGCCGACTTATCACTGGGGCTGCTAGCGGAATGCGTTAAACCGCATTCCGCTAGCAGCCCCCTCGACTGGCCGCGTTCCCCGACCACCTGCCTATCTGCTTCCTGTGTGCGGCCGTCATCCCCAGCCCTGGGAAGGCAGTGACGCGGCCTGCAGCCGAGATCTCGCTAGACGTGTCATAGCCTACAGAGGGCTGGGGAACACCGGCAGCAGCGTGCAGGAGCACTCTGGAGCAGGGAGGAAGACGCGGCGTGGGAGGTCTGAGCTGCTGGGTAAGTATAATTCTGCGGGGTCAGCCTGGGTATATTATTCTGGGGGTCAGCCTGTGCATATTATTCTGGGGCTCAGCCTGGGTATATTATTCTGGGGGTCAGCCTGTGCATATTATTCTGGGGATAGCCTGGGTATATTAGTTCTGGGGGTCAGCCTGTGTATAATTCTGGGGGTCAGCCTGGGTATATTATTCTGGGGGTCAGCCTGGGTATATTATTCTGGGAATAGCCTGTGCATATTATTCTGGGGTCAGCCTGTGTATAATTCTGGGGGTCAGCCTGGGTATATTATTCTGGGGTCAGCCTGGGTATATTATTCTGGGGGGTCAGCCTGTGCATATTATTCTGGGGGTCAGCCTGGTATATTATTCTGGGGGATAGCCTGGGTATATTATTCTGGGGGTCAGCCTGTGTATATTATTCTGGGGGTCAGCCTGTGCATATTACTCTGGGGGACAGCCTGGGTATATTATTCTGGGGGTCAGCTTTGCATAATTCTGGGGGTCAGCCTGTGCATAATTCTGGGGGTCAGCCGGTGTATAATTCTTGGGGTTAGCCTGTGCATAATTCTGGGGGTCTGTCTGTGTATAATTCTGAGAGCCTGTGTCTGTGTGTATACATATATAATTCTGGGGGTGTGTGCCTGTGTATATATAATTCTGAGGGCCTGTGCCTGTGTATATAAAATTCTGGGGGCCTGGGCCTGTGTATATATAATTCTGGGGGCCTGTGCCTGTTTGTATATATAATTCTGGGGGGGCCTGTGCCTGGTTATACATGATTCTCAGGGTGTATGTATATATATATATATTACACAGACACATACACATTTTTTTCTTCTTCAGGTAATGGGGGTTGTGGAATTCTTGGGTTAGTTTCCTCACTTTTTTTGCCAGGACTTGACCCCTTGGGAGAACCTGTAAACCAAATTGTCGTATTGTGTCCCAGAACAGTTGAACGAAGGGGCATGACCATAAGCAATGGCGCAAGTTGACCTGGGCACCCTGACATTTTAAACAGTTTGCGGTAGGCGATAGTCCAGCCCAAGCCATTCTGTCGGGTGCCATATATGCTTGATGGAGTATTCTATAGAACATATCCCAGTAGTTAGTCGAAGGGAGGGAGCGTCTGGATAGTAAGGTGGACCCCTATCAAGTCATGCACGGAGAGCTCAGGAAAGCTGGCGGTCCATCTAGTTATTGCTGCCCACAGGAGCTTGGTAGGTAGCGAAGATTGCAAGAGCGAGTAAGTAGCAGAGGTAGAGAGGGGACAAAGGGTGGGCTAGTAAGTGCGTGTCCAGTGGATTAGCTAGATCACTAGGGGATAGTGCGCTTAATTGGGTAAGGAGAAATAGTTTTATTTGTAAATAAAATACCAGGTGTATGTCTAGAGCTGCAATTCGGTCCTTTAGGGTCATATAAGAATACGGCACGCCCGATACTCCATCAATGTAATGATGAAGATGGGTAAAACCGCATTGAGCCAGGGTGTGAAAAATCGGAGCAGGGGAGACGTTTTGAAAGTGAGGGTTGAGAAGGATATGGGATCACAAAGACGTTTGCCAGGTCAACTGAAGGCGCTTGCGAATCTTGATCCAAGCTACTTTCGTAGAGGAAAATAGTGGATTAGAGCGCAGACTGGGAGGGGCAATGGGTGAGCTTTGGTGAAGGAATGCCAATAGGGAAGATGAGAGGAGCAATGCCTGTTCGACCTGTAAGGGTACAAAGTGTGAAGTGTCATTCAACCAGTCAGCAGCATAACGGTATAGGGCCGCTAAATTATAATCAACTATATTTGGGAAATTAATACCTCCCTTATCTAGTGGCTGTTGGAGGGGCAGGAAGTGGAATGCGTGCTCGTTTACCTTGCCAAATGAATGCCGCATATTGCCTATGTAATATACGGAGGTCTGTGGGTTTCAATAATAGAGGCAAGACCTGCAGAGGGTAGAGCAATTTGGGGAACAAGGTCATTTTAATGAGTGCGGCCTTTCCTAAATAGGACAGAGGGAGAGAACTCCACGCCAACAAGAGCTGCTTAGTTTGGGTTAAATGAGGGTAAATAGTGAGACTATATAAGTGGGAAAGGTCCACTGGTAGGATGATCCCTAGGTATTTAATGGAAGGTGTGGGGGATCCATGAAAAGGGAAACTGTCTGAGCCAGTCGCCCTACGGTTTCAGTCCCAGGGGCAAAGCAATAGTCTTAGTGTAATTAATTTGGAAACCCGAGGCCGCGTGAAATGAATCAAATAACGTCAACAGTGGTGGGATAGTGGATGCTGGGTTTGAAAGAAACAGGAGCAGGTCATCTGCGAAAGCTACCACTTTCAGAGTTACAGAGGAGGACAAACTGATACCAGTGATTGCCGGGCATATCTCTGATGCGGAGGAGAGGTTCCAGGGCGAGTTTAAACAGTAATGGCGATAAGGGGCACCCCTGTCTGGTTCCCCTCTCAAGCACGAAGGGGGCAGAGTGGAGTCCATTTGCGGTGACTACTGTGGAAGAGTTGCGTTGGAGCGCGCAAAATCGGGTTAAGAACAACTTCTCAAAGTGGTGGAACTTAATAAATCTCTCTAAATAAGCCCAGGTTATCCTGTCTAATGCTTTATCGGCGTCACAACTCAATAGAAGATTGGAGGCGTGGGGAGTAAGGGAGGAGGACCATATCGCCGCTATAGCCTTGCTTATGTTCGTAGTAGAATGTCGGCCAGAAAGAAAGCCAGTTTGTTGGGGGCCCACAAGCGTGCGAGAGGTCACTGTAGGCGGCAAGCCATAATAGTGGAGAGCAGTTTCAGGTTTGTTTTTAACAACGCGATGGGCCGCTATGAGGTGACCAGGTCAGGATCCTTTCCAGGTTTGGGGATAACCACTACTCTGGCCTCATTAAAAGTCGAAGGAGGTTCCTCCCCTTGCAATATATTGTTGTAAAGGGAGACCAAGTGTGGGATCACTGCGCCCGAAAGGAGCTTATAATATTCCACCCCAAACCCGTCCCGTATTTGAGTGAGGTGATCGCGTTACGGATGTCAGTGTGTGTAATAGGTGCTGAGAGTGCATCACGGTCGGTCAGGGACATCTTTGGAATCTGCGCTTTATGGAAAATGTTCAATTGCGCCGGACAATCGTCAGGGCCCGCCTTGTAGAAATCAGCAAGATGGGGGGGTGGCTGGCAGCGGAGGGGAACAGACGGGCCTGGACGGAGCTCCTTGAGATGGTGCTTTGTTAGGGGCATTTTGGCTGGATACCTCCGTCTTTTCTCCAGTATTGGAGCTCCTCTGCGGCTAGCCATCGGGCTAGTATGGTCTGGAGCCTGTTTAGTCCCCCGCTTCGGACCACAGAGACTCGAGGTCTGGACTGTTGATCCCCGGCTACAGCATCTCCCTGGCGGCCATTTTGCGGCCTACCACGCAGCATGGACCTCAGCTCAGCGGCGGCGCCAAGCTTAAGTAGCCTGTCACCCTTGGATGATGTGGTCTGTGGAGACGGAGGGCCCCCGTCTCTCAGCCACCAGGATTTCACCACAGGTGCTGCAGTTGCGGGGTTTGGAGGTCGGGTACGGGGCGCCGTCGTCCCCTCCCCCCGTGATAGTGGATGCTGGGCAGGCGGCCTTGGATGCCTGTCTGGCGATGATCCCGGAGGATGACACCCGAGTGCTCACCAAGGGTGATTGGCGCCAACTGATGCGTGTGTTTGTGGCGGGCTGGAGTGCGTGTGAACCGCGGGAATGCGTGACCGTGGCTGCCTCATCACCAATTCCTGCCAAAGATCCGAAACCTGTCAGCCGAGAAGTACCCAGACGTGGAGATTGTAACCCTGGATCCTCGCCCGAGGGGATCAGATGAGGCTTTACCCTGCTGCTGTGCGGAAACGGTAGATGGAGAGATTGTCGTGGGCCCATTTGCAGTGCCACTGGTTGACTCTCCATACATGGAGGAGACTCCGGAGCCAAGCGATGTGGAGGTGATGCCGCCCGATGTGTCTGCAGTGAGAGCAGAGGTTCCTGGGGTGTCATGTGGCGCAGCTGCAGCCCCTCACTATTTGCCATGTAACCTACCTGCCTGGGGGATCCTACGGGAGAAAGCTGCTTACACGCTTTGGAGGGACACGGGTTGAAGATGACTCTCATACTTTTCAGTTTGTTTTTCCTGAACCCACTAGACCCGGATTGATGACCTACGTCTTATATTGACCTGTTGTCTCCCCCCATGCTGAGACTTTCTGTTGCGAAGGCTTCTTATTTTGACAACACATACACTATATTACCAAAAGTATTCGCTCACCCATCCATATGCGAGTCAAGGCAGGTGAGCGAATACTTTTGGCAATATAGTGTATATATATATTTTTTTATTATTGTTAATATTTCTTTCTTTCTTTACTTCTTCTTGTCCTTAACTTAATAGGGGTTGCATAAAAAAAAAAAAGCAGCAAAATACGTTTGAAAATAGCCAGCAATAGCTACTGGGTCAGTAAGCATGGTACCGTCTGTAGTCTTAATCTGAGAGATAAAAGGTCTGGTCTGAGTCTGGGGGCGGACAACATTGGGCAGGATGCGACTATGCTTATTACCAAAATGATATAATCTGGATTTCTGATGTTGCCAGGAGCGTTGCACGTGGTTGGTGGCTAGGGTGTCATATCTGGTTTTATCTTGCTTGTACGCTTGCAAGGCTACGGGAGTTGGGTCGGTCAAGTAAATTCTATAACTCCAAAGCATATCCGAATGAGCCCTAGTAAATTGCCAAGAGTCCTATTTCCGCTTTTGGGCCGTAAACTCCTTTTATCTGTCCCCGAAGCACTGCCTTCGACACAGACCAGAATAGGTTGACATCCTCTACATGTTCAATATTATCGTCAGTGTAATTCTGCCAAGCGAGCTCGACATGTGAGGTAAATGTACCGGACGTCATAAGATGGGAAGGGAAACGCCAGTTCTGAGAGTAGGATTGTGGAGAACCCAGCGACATTTCCAATGAAACCGGTGCGTGGTCAGTAAGCGCTATCTGGCCAATTGCGGTATGCAATGCGCGGGAAATGAGGGAGTCCAAAATCAAAAAAAAGTCGAGGCGCAAAAATGAGTTGTGAGGGTCAGAAAAAACGTGAAGTCCCTGCCTGTTGGGTTGTGCATGCGCCAAATATCAACCAGGTCCTCTAGGCACCACATGGCCTGGGGCTCGGTCTAGTACTGAGTCCGGTACGTCATTAAAATCCCCTCCCACTATTATGCAGGAAGAGTCATGTAGATGGAGCAACGGGAGTAGCGTCTTATAGAACGGTAAATTCGGGCCATTAGGGGCATAAATGTTAAGTAGTTTGAATGGTTCCTGTCCAATTTTAAGAGTAAGGCGGGAATACCTGCCTTCCACATCATTAACCGCCACTATATCGGAGTAAGGGAGTCTCTTGTACAAAAGAATAGTAATGCCTCTAAACTTTTGGGTGTAAACCGAAGATATCTGATATCCCACCCAAAGGGGCCCGCTGCGCCTGGTTTGGCTTAATCCAGTGGGTTTCCTGAAGAAAAACAATGTCAGGGTCTAATCTTTTTAAATGTTGTATTACTTTATGTTTAATGGGCGAATTAAGACCTTCCACATTCCACAACACAACTTTGAAGGAATTACAGGTGAAAATTTGGGGCTCGACATAGGGGAGTGTCATATTAGGATCGTGGGCCATGAGGGATGCCATAATCTATTTTGAGAAGATGTTGAGCAGGAAGCAATACAAAGGGAGTCACGGAGGTTGCCATAAGCGAGTTTGGGAGGATGTTGAGTATGAAGCGACAATGAAGGGGGTTCGGGGCCGTCCCAGCAGCGGACCCCATACCGTAAATACAATGTAAGACGTCAGTACCTGATGGTGAATCCGTACGAGAGCAATCCAAGACATTTTAACTATAAACATCCTAAAAAAAACATAAGAACATTTACACCTGAAAAAAAAATGGGTTAACCAGGGAGTGAACACAGGAGAGATAAACACATAGTACCAACTCCAAACGTATTCCCGCAGACACAGTTGGGACATGTTCAAATGTCCGTGGGGGAATTGGTTACTTTAATTTTTACGAGAAATTACGTGATTTTATCGTTAGTGCAGTGTAGCGCTGTTTTAAACTCTGTTGCTGTAATTGCTCGGGTTTTGACACCAGAGGGAGACAAGCGCAATGAAAGTATACTGGACACAATGGGACTACGTTTTCTATCATGCTTTGCGGCGGGGACAGGAAGTGGGTGGGGGGGAGAGAGAAGGACATCTGCAGCCTCGTTCGAAGGAGAGCCAGTGTGAGCCAAGCGACGAAAGGTGGAAGACGCACGTGAGACTGCCAGAGATTGAGACCAGGCCAGAGAGCAGGCGCTGCCTTACGGGTGCTGGGAATCAGAGACAGTGCTGGCAGAGACCTATCCAGGCATCACTGAGAGGTTTTGCGCAGACACAATGTTCCGGTTTGGACCCCGAGTTAGGAGACCGCGATGATCCACTGGAGTGCAGGCGGTAGGCCAGAAAACACTTGCCTGTCCTTTCTTTCCACACCACAAAATACCCGTGTCCCTCACGCAGGTACCTCTATGGTATTCCTGTGGAAATACTTGGACTCATCGATCTCCACAACAATGGGATCCCCATCTTCATTAAAACCACCATTGGTGCAGCATGACGTTCAAGATAAATACCAATTTCTTCACGGTAGAAATTGAACCAGTCTACTACAGTGTTGTTCTGGCTTATCAGTTTCATGTTTTGTGATATATGTGGCATGTCCATGCTGAAGCAATACATTAACAGCACAATCTGCTCCAAGGAAAGATGGCTCCTGCTGAAAAAACGATCCGTCACGAATGCTTTTTCGAAAGCCACAATGCGCACAGACCCATCTTTTCCATCAAGTCCCTTGCTGTATTTTGTAGGTTACATTGCAAGTTACAGTTAGAGCACTGCATGCTATTTTTTTAAAAGGCGCCAGGATGCTAACCATTGAATACTCTGGATCGTATATAAGCCGTACTCTGGATCGTATATAAGCCGTACTCTGGATCGTATATATACAATATAGCCAAACCAGAAAAATTCTCCATTTATCTCACTTTCCAAATGGCTATTTGGTCTAGATTGGTCATTCTCCAGGCAATTCTCAATGTTTTCACCTTTCTCTGAATAGCCCTGCAAGTTCTCCAGTCTCGGAGGGATGTTGCCAGAACTTCTCATGTCCTCCTACCGACCACCTGTCCACTTGATCCTATCCCCTC